>JAODKC010000003.1:68302-94810 GCA_026777985.1 Mormyrops attenuatus
GGGAGGAGGCCCCGGGGAAGACCCAGGACACGCTGGAGGGACTATGTCTCTCGGCTGGCCTGGGAACGCCTCGGGATGCCCCTGGAGGAGCTGGATGAAGTGGCTGGGGAAAGGGAAGTCTGGGTTTCCCTGCTTAGACTGCTGCCCTGCGACCCGACCTCGGATAAGCGGGAGATGATGGATAGATGGATGGAAAAGAGGCAATTAATGAAATGACCACAGGGTCTGTTCTTCTGGAATATTATAGATGAAAAACTTTACAGATAGGAGCAGAGAGGCGGAGTTTATGAGGTGTGTGTGTGGGTTTCCAAAATGTCCCCAGAATGTGATAAAACCTGAAACGTCCTTACTTTTGGGAACATTTTTCAGATCCTCATTTGGACAACCTCAATGTTATAAAAATCTGTGAATGCAATCAAAAAAGTTAAAATGCCAAAACTCTTGTATTTTGTCTGGTTACTTATGGTTGAGGTTAGGGCTGGATAGGGGTTAAGGTTGTCATAGTTGGGATTAGAGTTTTCCCTATAAAAATTGATGCACCACCCCCAGAAAGATATGAGTATTGGTCTGTGTGTGTGTGTGTGTGTGTGTGTGTGTGTGTGTGTGTGTGTGTGTGTGTGTGTGTGTGTGTGTGTGTACCCCAGCGCCTCCTGGGATGCTTCGCCAGAGCACTTCGCTCATTTCCGAAGCGACCGGGAGCGAACCGTCTCACTTTCGCGGAGGATGTGACTCAGTCCCCCCTCACTTTCACTTCTCCCGCCGGCCAATTCGGTGACCCGGGATTGTATTCCTGACCTCCGCCGAGCTACTTCACTTGAAAACAAACTCTGACAGCCAGCACACGGTTCGGTCGAGGATTTTTTTGTGTGTTTTTTGGAAAATATGCACAAGTTAATTATATGTATCATATACAAACATCCCCGTTTATTACTTGATGAATGTTAAACTGAGGGAAATGGTGAAATAGGAAATTAATTCTACATGAAACGTGATCAATATCCAAGTGAAACGGGAAGGCATCCAAGATTTCGGTATACACATAAGTTATATTTGGCACGGTATAGTACCTTCCTCCGAGATCTCAACATACAGATCTCTGCGTAATATTATATGTTAGTTATTATGGTATGTAAGAACAGTCTTCAATCATAACACCTGGCAGACGAAAACTGCAGATGTATAATACAGATGTACTGCTTTTCAAACTAAACCCATTCATTGTGTACAGATATCGAGTTCTGCTGAACAAATCCCCTGGATCCGAACTAAGCGCTGCGATTTCGTTTTGGAAATTTGCCATTAAAACTGCGACTGCAGATATAATCGTCCCCTCAAAGTGCAGATCGGGGGTCCGAGCAGCCCCCGGACCGAGAACAGTACCATTAACGGTGCTTGTCCTTACCTTTGGGGAATAAGAAGAGACAGACAGGGCAAGGGGGGTGGGGGGAAGCGGGAGGGAATGGGTAACAACAAACTTGTGCTTCTGTGCTGCCTGGCCGGCCGCCAGCTCTGCACTCTCGGTCGGATTGGCTCCTTGTCTTTCTCTCCTCCCTTCTTTTCCAAAAGCTCAGATACGCGCACACCGACCATCAAGGCAAACAGCAGGCAGCGAGGACGAGTGAAAAGACGAGAGGCACCGGAAGAAACCTTTTATTTCGCTATCAGACTTCACACCAGCAACGACTCCTTCTGTTCCTTCCCAGGAAGAAAAAACTCGTGTCATGTCGGTCCTTTCTGAACTGCTGGGATCGGTTATGTGGGCACACGTATATTAGTTCTTTTGCAAAAAAAAAAAAGAAAAGAAAAAGACAGGAGGAGAGCTGGAAAGGTTTGCCTTCACGTTTGTTTTTTTTCCACTTTAAGGTATCATTTGCTGTTTCTAGCTGGGAAGTGTCGGGGAAAGAGAAATCAGGAAAAAGGACTTTGATCCTCGTATCCGGACAGATCCCCTGCTGGCACTTTATCCCCTGACCCCGACCCCTTGCTCTCACCCTCGTCGCTCTGCATATAAGGATGCCAGCATGCCTTCCTTAGTCATTTCCAATCTGCTCATTATCTGGCTGGCTGTCCAGAGACTGCCCATCGGCGCCGAGCGCATCTCGACCCGGGAGCGCTTCAGGGTGGTAATCGCTCCTCTTATCTGTAAGAGGACTTGTCTCAAGGGGCAATGTCAAGACACCTGCGAGCAGGGCAACAACACCACGCTGATCGGCGAGAACGGCCAGTCCGCCGACACCCTCACGGGAAACGGTTTTAAAGTGGGTGAGTGATGCCCGCCAGAGTACTGTCGCGCATGGGTGGACTACTGGTTGTCTATAATATGAAAAACTTTGAAATCGTATGTAGTGAATTTGGAAATATATAAAATGATGAGTAATACCAATCATGTAAGCACAAAAACCTTTGGCGTTGATACTCAACTAAGTCTAAATTATGCTGAGTACTAAATTAAACCACTTAAGTTTTAAGTATTAAACTAATCGGTCGGGCTTTTCCATGTTGGTACTTGTGTGCTGCTCTGGATCCCCCTGTTGCATCTGCGACATTTGTTGATTATAAAATGCTCATTCCTACCGAACTCACTGGCCGCAGAGATTCAGTTAACAAACCTTATGAAGTTTAATATTCAGATTTTTTAACAGAAATATAATTCTTAATACATCGTGTAAGGCAAAGATGGTGTTTCATTTATTGCATATATTTGTATGATTTGCTGAATATTTCACAATAATTAAGAAATTAAGCTCTGTGTTTTCAGTAAAAGATTAAAATACCGCGATAAATTTAATCACACATGTTTACTATATTTAGAGACAAATTGTCTTAGTTCCTTGAGCAATCAGTAGCTAGTACTTGCATAGATTCCCGTACCTGTGCACACACTTCATCTTGTAGTTCATGGTTAGGATGGGTTTCGTCGGCATGTCCCTTAAAAAGATAAGAGTTTTCTGGGGGTTTAAAACAATGGTTTCCCTGGAAAGCATAGCAATTTTGTACTGTTTCACCAAGCATTACACCCTTTCAGTATATGGTTATGGTTTTGAAATGCTAATATTTACCGTGAATGACATCCATATGTCTATTTGGTCATAGACATGATCATATAGGATATTTCCTTTAGTAAATATTTGATTTATTGCTACAGACGTAAGCTGAGAAGATCCACAAAGTATATTGCACAATATCACAAAGTATTGCCCGGAATTCCGTAGTAATAAATAATCCTTAAGTGTCCAAGTGGTATTAATTGTAGTTGTAGTAGATGAGCATGATGATGTGCAGTGCTCTAGCTGTTACTGCAGTCCTGTAGTTTCAATAATAAATTCATGTCTTCCGAAGCCCTCGCACACGCGCGCTATCAGCAGCTGCGAACCGCGGTGCCGGACAGTCTGCGCCTAGGCGGTGCGCGGCTCCTTCCCGGCCGCCCGGGGTAATGGGGCGCTTCGCACTGCGAAGCAAACGCTAATAAGACGGCTACTCTGCATTGAGTTGGGGCTGTGCAACAGAAAGAAAGAACGCAGGAAAACACGTCGTAATCACATTTTGATCTTGCGGGGCCATCTAGTCTTAAACTGAAAAGCAACAGATGGGAATGCAAGGTATACACGAGTTATTTCCAAAATGATTATGAATATGGGTCCAGCCCCGTATTATTTCGATGATTAGGGGCTTCCCTTTTCTCCCTGTCAAGCCATAGAACGGCCTTAAATTATTTTCTTTTTTTCCCCTCCGTTCCAAGCCCCTAATTACGCTTCGCCGATTCAGTTTGGCCCAGAACACGAGGTGGTGCCAAAATAGACTGCAGCGATAAAAATAAACGAGGAAACTAATTCGGTTGCTATGAAAGCCGCATTTATGAAATTATGTGCCGGTTTCAACGTTAAGCTTTGGCGGTGTACAGATGGGACCTTCCTTATAGTCAGGTATTTGCAGCGTTTATGGAACCAGCAGAAAAATATTTAATGATTTATTATAAAAGGGTGTTTTATTCCATTCTAACTGATCTCCTTATATTACTATAAGAAATACGAGTCCACACGAGCCACAATATTGGATTTTATAGCTGGCTTTGGCGTAAAAAATACAAAATATTTTTCACAACTCGTTAACATACATTTACATCAAATATAATAGTTTACTATATATAGCATTGCTTTGCGCTGGAGTCCAAGTCCAATTGAGGCCCAATACAGTATTACCTGATTGACAATATTTTTTCACTCAATTTAATACTTTAATAGTTATTGCAACTTCATATTTGAGGATTGGGCTTGGTTTTCTGCAGTTATTTTCAGGAATTCAGCTTTTAAAATATATATTATTGATCTAATACTTCTTTACATCTTAATGACAAGGGTTTTTAAGCTGAACCTTGGTACCTAAATGCATCATTTTAAAAGCTGTTTTTTCAGTTTTTCCTCCAATAAATCCTTCATAATTAGCGCCAAATCCAAGGCTGAACAATTCGCTGGCTGTGCAGGATTGGGCGTCTCTGGGAGCACTCTGTGTCGCTGATTTATTTTTAACTTCTCTGTTGATTGTATTTATCTAGGTGTCGGTGCAGCTGTACAGGTCTGTGTAACAGTCATGTGGCATGTTTGTGTCGAGTGTTGTCTGCGAGTGTCTGTTCCTGAGTTTGCGCATGTGTGTATGTAGGAAAAAGAAAATTATGACAAACAAAAGAGAGAGAGGCGAATTTAGAAGCACATATAGAATATGGATTGAAGGTAGTGGGAGTGGGGTCTTAACATATGGATAAATGCAAAATATAAGGAGAAGACCTTTATTTATGTGGCCTGTACTGGGGCTGATGAATTACGACCTCTGTGTCAGAAAAGCCTGGATTCCTCCATGTTTTTTTGTAGCAAGAACAAGATAGTAGTCTCCATCGCCAATTCGTGACAGTGTGCGATATCATGCATTTAACCATCATCATCCAGCCATTGTGGCACACTAATCAAAGCTAAAAATACAACCACCCGGAGGCAATAAACGGGCAAGTCTCTATGTTTACCTACTGTCATTTTGGACATTGTTTTCACCCCTAATTTATTTTACAACACGTCACTTTGTTTGTTCGCTAAGCCTTCCAGGGTTTGCTACCGCGGAGGAATTCTGTCCGCAAACCTGAAATACAGCTGTTTCCCCTCTCCCTCCCTCTCCCTCTCTCTCCCTCTCTCTCACTCCCAAAACCAGCGGTGGCCTCGCCACAGTCCTCCAAGGTTTCCAGCTTAGAGTTACTGTAAATCAGCAAGGCCCTAGCACCCAGTTTATACAGTCTCGGGGATAACGATCTCGGGCTGAGCCAATAGCCAAACGAGCCACTGTGGTTGCCAGTAGCATTTGGGGGATTCTCCGATGGCTGGTCATGACAAGTGACCATTCAAGTTAACCCCATAATCGGAAAGGGAACCCTCATTTGTTTTGGATGTAAATACCAAGAGACCAGCCATGCCACATGAAATCAGAGAAACTGAGACTTGTCTGATTTACACTCTTTTGATTCTGACAGTGTTCTCGAGCTATGCACATTCCGGAAATATCTCGATGTGAGACCTGGCTGTAGTTCAGAATATGTCCCAGAATGGTCACCTTTATTAGGGGTGTGGGGGCAGTTATATTTCCTCCATTAGGGGAGGTCCACCCTACTCTCTCAGAACTCCTCGTATATGACTCGTTAAAAGAATGGTGCTAATGGGTTTTTAAATTTTGCTTATTAATTTTAAACAAAACTGCAAGTATGCTGTAATATATCTTACCCGGGGTTGCCCAGAGTTCAACCATGTCGGTAGTTGATTAATAACAGCAGATCTATGGTCTCACACTCTCAGGTTACTGGAAGGTTCTCATGAAGGGGGAAGGACTAGCTCAGGGTGGGGGAGAGATAGTCACGTGGTCACATTGTTTGGCACAGTGTGAATTTGGAGTTTTGTTTGCTTGCCATATGTTAGCATAAGGTAATCGTTTAGCCACGAGTTAATTGCATAGCCATGGAACAAACTCCTCCACTTGCTAACGAGGGTAAGGCAATCTCTAGGTATGGGAGTCGTGTTTGAGTGGTAAAAGCTTCTGACTTTCATAGCTCATCCTGGACCTGGACTGACTGAAGATGTTTTCTACTTTTGTTTTTGCTGCTGACATTTCAAGGTTTACTGCCAAGGTATGGATACTGTGCTGTGCACAGACCTCTGGGAAATGTCAGCTTGGGGTATGTCAAATTCGCTCACACTCATTGATGATGCATTTCCCAGGGGTGATGACTCAAGTCACTGATTTGAGAATTGACTCGGACTCAAATAACAAATTTGACGACTTGTGACTTGACTCTGCAAAACTGATGGAAAGACTTGGACTCGACTTGGACTTGAGGGCAAATGACTTGAGATTTGGACCCGACTTGGACCCTATGACTCGAAAAGACTTGAGGTTATAGTCCCTCTCTGGATACCGTAACATTAGTTTTATAATTTCAGTGTATATTAATTCTCTGCTGTCTGCATTTTCATTTGGCTGAATGCAAGGTCTCCTGAAGTAGTTTGTTGGAAAGATGCATCACTCCCTGTATATAAATGATGTGAAAACTGTGTGAGGACAACCAAGAGTGGACACTTTCTTTTCAACCTCTCTGCCTATAAAGTACATATCCTATGACGTACTGTGGTGGGTTTTTGCTGCAGCAAGTTTTAATCACTAAAGGTAAAAAAAATGGACATAGGTAGGGACTCAAGTTACATGACTCACAAATTGATTTGGACTCGAGTCACAAATTTGATGACTTGTGACTTGACAGCAAAAATGATGAAAAGACTTGGACTTGACTTGGACTTGAGAGCAAATGACTCGAGACTTGACTTGAATGGAAATGTTTTGACTCAAGACTTGAATCGGGCTTGCCAAGGAATGACTTGTTCCCATCCCTGGCATTTCCTTACAGATTCCTTCCTGCTTACCTGACAGTTAAAATGATGGAAAGACTTGGACTTGACTTGGACTTGAGAGCAAATCACTCGAGACTTGACTCGGATTGCAATGTTTTGACTCGAGACTTGACTTGGACTCGCTAAGAAATGACTTGTTGCCATCCCTGGTGTTTCCTCACAGGCTTCCTGCTCCTGTCCAGATGTGCGACACACCTGTTAAAGTGCTTGCGGTTTCAGAGGATTCCAAAATGCAGTTTTCTTTGCCGGGTGACTGGAGTAGCAATGGCTAAAATGCTAGTTTGGTGGAAATTTCCGTTTTTAAGGCAGGAGTTTTGAGGGCAGGTTGAAGTACCACTGGAAATACTAATAGATCTGGCCCATAGTTTCCCTATGAATCTACTCTTGTGTGAGACCTGATCTGCTTTCATGGAGTTTGTGTACTTGGTGCTCATATCTCTTCCCAAGTGTGTGCTTTAATATTTATGAAGAAATGGCTCGACTTTTATTTGATGTGAGGCTTATTTCTCTTAGAGGAAAAAAAATAGTGGTGGGCTGTTTTCAGAGTAGTTGATTTATATTTTATTTGTTCCTGTGTTTGAATCATGGTGTTTGTGATGTCAGTGAGGACATTTTCTGTGACATACTGTCAGCGCGGTCATGTGAAAAGTTGTATTTTTAATCCGTAATTTATCTCGCGACTGTGGCACTCACCTAATCCCTGACTTTAATAGAGCCATTTGTGTGGGCCACAAAAAAAACATTCAAATGGATTCAGCCTTATTTTGGCACATGGAGGTGTAAAAACAAAACGCGGATAAAGCAGCAGCCGTATTGGTTAACGGGTCGTCTATGGCCCTTGAAGAGGCTGATGTGCTCAAATAAACGCCCACGTTTTTTCCGAGCTGAAGGAATTTCACGGGGCAGAGATCGAGCAGCCACTTGGAGCCAGAAGGTGGAATGTGGGGCTTCCGTGCTGCGACTATCTGGGAAGAGATCTGGGACTTGGAAGCCGAATGAAGAAGTCCTGGAATGGGAAGATAGAATCAGTGATATCCTGAGCCGAGAGGCACATACAGGCATTTTTTTAATTGATAAGTATCGGCCCCCACAGCCCGATCCAAAGCCAGATATATTTAATTTCCCCACCCACCTAATTTACATGAGTTGTGCAGATTGTAAGGTTCTGTCACTACCACTGCCTGTGTGCTTAATTTAAATACTTATTTAAAAATCGAATTGGGGCTCAGAATTGGCAGATAAAAATAATGAATGGATCTGATCAGGGTACCAAAAAATTGGAACAGGGCATCTCTAGTTAAAACCAGAGGGTATGACGGCTAGACTTAAAATCGTGAAGGGTCTGCATCTTTGAATGAGGGGAAAAGTCTTCCCTACCATTGCGGAATGTCACCCCCAGTGCATCTTGGGAAAAAGAGGACGTCTCTCTGAATGTGATGCTACGAGCTCTCTGTGCCTGTGATTGGTTCAAATCCCAAGGTCGGTTTAAATCCCAGAGTCAGCAGAGTGGTGTCACCGTTGGGTCCCTGAGCAAGGCCCTTAACTCCCAATTGCTCGAGGGACTGTGTGACCCTGCTTTGTCAGACATGAATGTCGCTTTGGGAAAAGACATCTGATAAATGAATGATTTTAAAAAGCTAGTAAATGACTCTTCTTCACAGCTAGATCTTAGCAGAGTGATTCAGCTTAAGTCTTATGTTGAAGGGAATTATATCAGGATAGCCCCTTCATGGCACTTAAACCAACAAGTTTGCATTAAACATTTAGTTTTGTCTAGTGCCTAATCACATGGATCATCACATTACATAGCCAGTGAAAATGTGGCACGTTATAGAATGAAACTGGACAAGGAATAGAGACAGGATCCTTTTCAAAAATGTATGTTGCTTTTGACAAAGGTGTCTGCAAAATAAATTTAATGTAACCTCCCCTAATTGAATCTGTCCTCTATCCCGTGCGCAAATACTGTCGTTCCATTAAAGCTAAGGCAGGTGGCATCGTCACCACTGGACCCCACAGCCCCCCGCGGTCCCCAATGTCACAGCGCTGTTATCTTGGCATCGCTCGAGGTGGTCTGTGTCTGTGAGCACCCCCCCCGTCCCGATCGCCTTTCCCAGCACTGTGCTTCGAAGGCCGTGATTATGTCATTTTTGTCGGGTTTTGGGAACGACTGCAGACGTCCGGTCCGGCTTGGTGGGGCCCTCCGTTGGTGGCGTGTGGCGGGCTATTTGAGGACGCGGCCAGGCGGTCGGGGTGCAGTGCCACGCTCTTCATCATCACCCTCATTGCGGGGAATTTCAGAAGTGCTGGTGAAGCCGGCAGCCCGTCGCGAGCTGCGGTCACAGCGGTGTCAGATGCTGGAAAGTCCTGCCCCTCAGAAATTCTGATGTATAATTAACCCAGAGTTTGTGGCGTTATGCTAATCAGCTCGTTAAGGGAAATCATGCCCTGTGTTTGATCCAGAGCGCCCAGCTTAACGTTCCTGGTCCACGTCATGTCTAGTCTCAACTGCTTATTGATGCAGGTGGTTAAAAATACATGGAGTGAGGGGAGATTCTAGGATTCTAGGTCATAATTCATATAGAGGGGCCAACCGTATCTTTAGCCAGTGATGTGTTTTGAATCGGTGAGTGACAGGGGAGAGGGGTCAATCAGCTTTCAGTGTCCCAGTTGTCCCATCCCCCAGTATACACCCCTGCCTGTAAGGGAGGGGTAAATGTGATGTAGGCTGGGCAAATCAGATCTTCTTGTTATGTTGCTTAGCAACTTAATCTTCAGGTGTGTCAGTTGTCACAGGAAGAGGAAGAGGCCAGATTCGCTTTCAGGCGGGCCTCCCTGGAACGGCGGACATTAACGACTTTGATCGAGGCTGCATCGCGCCCCTTGTTGCCGATTGCGCGGATCAGATAGCGGGCCAGTCAGCGAACATCTGCCCTAAATCTGTCCCGCTGAAGCCCTCGGGAGCCATTTGGAAAAATATAGGGACGTTCCTGCAGAATACTAGCCTGAGACTCCCATTCATATTCTACCTCTTTTTAAGGGGAACCTGAAAAGGACGATTAAACACCCAAAACCAGCTGCCAAATGGTGTCCTTCTGTTATAATCTATCATTTAAATTATAATCTGTATAATTATCATTAAGATAAAAATCACAAAATTTATATTTGGAATACCACTCCTGGATACACGGCAGACATAAACCTGTTTTTTAAGACCTTATGTTTATTTATCTATAATCCCCATGACCTTGACCAGTGTAGGTGGTTAAAAGATGGATGGATGGATGGATAGATGGATGGATATATCTATACTCTATATGGTCATGCCAGCTCCTTCTACGCGGCCCTTTTATATACAAATCCAGATGTATGGTAAACAGCCAAGGTTGGTCAGTAAAATTATACCATTGGCACTGTGCACTGACAGCATTAGCCAGGGGTTGGTTTAAACTGGTCAGCTACACTTCCATGGAGACTGATCCCCAGCTCTGGGCCAATAACGTGCCTCGGGTAATGAATCCCAGTTAGCCCCAGTTAGGCTTCTGCCTGCCAGGGTTTAAATAAGGTCATCTGGGCAGCCTGGGGGGGGCGGGGGTGTGTGTAGGGGCCTGCGCTTCCTGAAAAACCCTGCACCACTTTTCAGATAGCGCTCTGTTAGCTGCATTTAATTGTGTTTCAGGGATCTTTAACGCAGGTTTGCCAGTTTGCAGTATGTCCAGTTTCTTTCAACAACCTGCCACATTTTCGCTGCCTATGTAATGTAACAATCCATATGATTAGACAAAACTGAATGTTTAATGCAGACTTGTTGGTTTAGGTCTCATAAATAGAGTAGCCAGATGTAAAGCCTATTTCACTATATATTACGCAGATGACTTTGTCCACAGTGATTTACATTTTTGAAAAAGCGGGAACATTCAGTCTCAGGGGTAATTGAGGTTTAAGGGTCTTGCTGAAGAGCTTGATGGTAAAATTACTCAACTAATTGTGGGATTTGAACCAACAACCTTCGAACCATAAGTGTAGAACCCTAACCTGCTAAACCACACACCAAAACCTTTCAACTTTTATTAAAAGTTTCAGATGAGGAGCTAAATGTATGAAAATATATGTGGGTCACCAATGATGTTAGATTTAACTGGACCCGAGTTATCTATCTAAGGGTGGTAGTTTTGGATATTGTGGGCCCAGCTCCTGGAGAGTCCGGAGTAACTGGTAAGAGGCAGTCGGATTGCAGATCATTTGAGTTGAGGCCTCCTGTTGGTTCTGACCGGGTGCCGTGTGGGCGGATGTTTAACGAGGGACCGGAAGTGGGTGGCCGACAAGTCAGGACGCTTCACGGCTCGATGTGAAGCCGCGCAGCGACGACTCTGACGCCCGGGAGCGAAGCAGGCGGGATGGCCCACCTCCAGCATCCTGACTCACACATGAGTAAGAGCTCACCTCAAAATCGACCTCTTCCTTATTACTTTGTTTTTAAACAGAGTGGCCCAGAGTGCCATTTTAGTAAATGAGTGAGTAGAGATTCCCGCTGACAGTGTTTACAGTGTCCTGGAGTGCAACCCCCTCTCAGACAGAAGCCTGCTTAGACCTAATCCAGATACTCTGTGTGATGAAGATTCTGGCCATCTTGCCCCACTCTGGCTCACATCTGGTACTCCAATCCTCGGATAAAATGGACAAAGGGTGACGTTTAATGCTTCTCGCAGGCTTCTGGTGAGTCACCCATGGAATGAGCTTGGTCCTGAGCGCAATGCAGATGTTCCACTCCACAGCATGAGACAGCGTGATGTGTGTGTGCCGTGATTATGATGATGACTGCAAGGCAAAAAAAAAAACATTTTGGTTTGTTTCACTTTCAGTTGAGTAGTATGTAGTAATATGTAGTATGAGGTTTTATAGTGTAATCATAAACATAGTGAGGAATTATGGGAAATTAAAACAATGAATCTCTTGCTTAGTATTACTTGGACCGTTGTACCATTTTAGTAGATGCTGGTACTCAATAGTAGTTTGATTATTTGGTAGTAAATCTGAGTAAATGACTGGTAAGAACGTCTTGCAAATTCAAACAAAACAGTAACTATATTACCAGTATATGGAATATGAAAGTACTTATACAACTTTATTAACCTTAACACATGTCTTATTTGGAAGGTCTTGAAACCGCAAGTAAGTGCCATCTGAAAATGTCAAAATCAAGTTCTTATTCTGTTACAAAAATCCCTTGCTGGATGTTAATAAAGAAAAGTTTTGTCCTGGAGGATTTTCTCACTGGGATGGTCGATATGACGGGGGAGTGAGAACTGAAGTTTACTAGTGCTTTGATTTATGTAAAAAAAAATACGAAAGAGGGAGGGGGGTTCATCCCTGACAACTGAGATGCTTGGACACCGAAACAGGCCTGGCGGAAGGAGCCAAACTGCTTTGGTAGTGAGGCAGGGAAAGCGAATTGGACAGGGAGTGTGTGAGACACGTGAAACAGCTTCTTGCTGTCTCTGAGGAACATTTTGGGCAGACTGTACCACGCATGTTTGTCGTTTTTTTGGATACTAAACAAACTATACATGGCTAATGCTAACACTGTGTATGTGCCCTGTAGCTCAACAAGTAGCGTGTTGTCCAAATAATACAAAGGTTGTGGGTTCAATTCCCAGTGAATATACATAAATTATAACCGTTCTCTCTGATGCAAGGCTCTTCAAATCTGGATCTTGATTCCAGGCTGTGTTTTCAGTTCTCCCAGGTAGTTAGTTTAATTATTTCTGATTGGGCTCAGTGGCTTTACACCTGGTTCACAGGTAAATGAAGGCTGGAAAATGAGCTGTGTTTGGAGCTCGAGGCCCAGGATTTGAATAGCTCTCATCTATTGTAAGATGCTTTGGAAAAATGTGTGTACAGATCCACACTGTCAGAATGGTACACAAACGTGTGTTTCTAAAACTATTGATGCAGGTAAAGAGAATCTCCAGCACAGAGTCTGAGATCTGACTGAAATGAAGAAACTAAAAATATCCATTAGTATGGCTGCTTTTCCTGTCATTGTCACTGTGTGCCATTGTTTCGCTGTCATGACTTCAACAAAAAATGGCACTGTGAGGTAAAACACATTTAAGGGGCTTTCCTGGCTCCCCCAAATCTCCCAGCTCTCCGAGGTATTCCAGCATTCCCGGGTCTCTGTTTGTACTGAATGGATCCTCAGATTTTCAGTTAAGATTTCCATTGAGAGGAACAACAGTGACATCATAATTCTGTCAGTGGTTCTGTGAAGTTAGCACTGGGTTGCGGGGGAAAAGGGCCCAAATAGAGTCACACATACAAACACGCAGATAACTAGCTAGCCAGGGCACAGTTTTGAGACCACCAAATGGTTTCCAGACCTTCATCCTGGTCTTGCAAGGGCATTATCAGTTTGTCACATGGCATGTGTCTCGCCTAAATGCCTTTAAATCACATTACATTCTTTTGTTTAACAGATATTTCATACGTTAAGTTTACAGTGTTGAATGATGATAGTCTGGGAAAATGTCTGGCCTGGTACTCGGGACTGACGGAGAGTAATCTCAGTGACAGATGAGGACCTGGAAAGGCCAAAGCAAACACTTGGCTTTGATTGTTGAAGCCTGAACTCATCAACTACAAACCCATGAATCGGGTTTCCCATCCAGGATGAATCCAGCAACTCTATTCCATGCGGATTATTTTAAAGGGATGTGTAACTGATCTAAGTTAGCTGTTTACACGTCATCTGCCTCCCGATTATGACGTAATACAGCGTCACTGACCTGGGTCAGGTAAGGACGGGATGTAAATTAAATATAACAACAGTTGACTAAGCGCATCTACTGTAAAGTACCAACAGGGGTCGCTAAGGCAAGTCGCCCCAGCGCTATTTTCTTAATTGTCTTTCTTCTCTCTTTTTGAGTTGGCATTTGGGGGTTGATCGCCTTTCATTTCTCGACTCGCCGTCCGATTCAAGCGGTTGTGTTGGCGCCACTGATGACTCGGATTGCCCGAGCCCTCAAAACCAACATTTCAGGACAAATTAAAGAAAAGAAAAAGCTTTGCAATAAAGTGATTCTGGTTCCGCATTTCTGCTTTAAGAAGAGCCCCTCGTATAGTAAGTTTGGCAGTCGATGGCCACAATTCTGTGTGGGGAACTGTCAGGGGTCCCTCTAAAATCCCCGTAGGGTGCAGGGTGCATGCTTTGTGCGTCGTTGCGGATTGGCGTTTCATCGCAAAAAAATATTACCTTCTTTGCTTTCTCGCGTCAATGGGTCTGGGTTTAAAAAATAAAGTTTAAAAAATTGGAAAAGCTGACTGGCGCAGCCGATCGACGCAAGTGCCACTTTCCATGAAGGTCTCCCGGTCTCGGCCAGTACGTGTGACCAGTTGCAGCTCTCATTTAACCGGCGTGACCGCCTCTCTCAGCTCGGGGAGCCTTTAGGGGGGGAGATGTCTGGAAAAACAGCAGACCGCAGTCCCCCCATCCCAAAAAGCCTTGGCCGATCGCAACTTTATTGTTACCGGTAGTAAGGATATACATAGGGGCTACATGCCCTTTTTCACATTTGCCTTCATGCGTGGACTTGGCTTGAGTTCTGACTCAATGTGTGTGTTTTTTCGCGATCTGTGAAGAAATCCCATCATTACAGGGCTGCCCAGAGGCGGCTCGGTAGACGGTCGGTCCTCCCCTAATTGCTTCAGTGTGTCCTCGCTGCATTAGCGCCGCCTGGGCTGGGCGCACTGGGCGCACTGGGTGGATCCGTGAGTAATCTTTCCCGTGTCGCTGGATTTTAGCGAGGCTCGGGCTTTTTGTGGCTGATGTAGACCTGCCCTTTTCTTCCCCTGCAGGTTTTTTTTTTTTTTTCCCCAAGTTCTTTTTTTCACATCATATTGATTAACACGTTTTCATTATTAGACGCCGAAATTAAAGTTTGGAGGATGAAAATATGAAATATGAATTTATTAAAAAAAAAAAAAACATTTTTATTTTTCATTTCGCCGGTCTCATCATGTTTCATGCTTTGTTTAATAAAAGCCATGTAATGATCGGGACGGTGGACGTGAGTCAGCCGACCACAGCAGAGACTCCGCCGCAAACAGAAGCGAGTGGTTTTCGGGTCGATTGCATCAACAATAAAACATCTCGGAAAAACCAGCGCTTTCGAAGGGGATCGCTGTGATGCACAGGACAAAAATCTGGCTCGCCGATAAGTAGTTTTGAGCTCCAACCGATAATCAACGGTAAATGGGCCGGTATTCTGTCGAGTTGAGCTACTTTGTCGAGTTAGGCTACCGTAGTGCTAATCGATAACCCTAACCCTAATTACGCAAATAGAAGACCCAAGGGAATATAAGTATACTTGCATCTAGTTGTGGGTACGTGAATATTAATTATTCAGTTTGTTTTCAATGCAGTGTATAATTACAGAATAATCAATGAGTCTCTTTTGTTTTCCAAAATAACTGGGCGTTAAACAGAGTTAGTGACCATAGTGTGTCTCTGTGTTCACAAGTGTGTGACAGGAAAAAGGTTTTCAAATGCAAAGATGATCTTCAGTGGTGCTAAAACTGATTTAGCTATCACGCAGTGCTAATGTCTTAGTACAAGAGAGCTGACGGTCAGGCATCTAGCTGAGCGCTGATGTCATTTGTTGGCACGGTAACCCAAATCCAGAACAGTCCTGACCCAGACATCCCATAACACTGGGGACACAGGTCTGGACTAAAATATAGCCAGATTGAACATAAGATGACTGATACTCTTTCCAGCTGTAAGGGTCAAAACCTTGAGGCCACTGGATTATGCAGTGTATAGACAGCTGTATGAGATGTGTGTGTCTGCAGATCGCCATGATGACATGCCGATCGTCTGCACCATGTATCCAGGTAATGACATCGGGACTGGTGCTTGTCATTGTCCATGGATTCTGTGTCATTTTTGTGTTCTCTGGGTTGCCGTTTTCAGCTTTGTGTCTCAGTATGTGTCCCGTATCGGGCTTCATCCCAAACACACTTAATCACGCCAGATGGTTTCAGGCTGACGTATGCCATCAGTCACTTTTGCGCTTTAATCATTAAACGTAACTAAATTGTCATTATTTTCTTGTATCGTTCTGCTTTCTCCCAGCGACTCAGTTCAGATTTAGACTTGGCCGCCGGGCTCGGCATGAGAAAATCCGTCTCCTGTTGCGAAAGTGTCAGTTAGAGATACGATTGTGTTTCGGTGCTGAACTTTTCGAGCTGAAATGAACTGTTTCAAATTAAGCCTTAGTGGGATATGCCTGATGGAACTGGAAAGAATTTTTGGGTAATGAAGGGATGAAAGAGACAATAAGGGAAGAAATTGGAGATGGGGAGAGTTTATGGACTTGTGGGTGCGACACACACACACACACACACACACACACCTAACACTTGTGCCTCTCTCTCTCTGTCCTGCAGTGGTGTGTCGTCACACATGCATGAACGGCGGGGTGTGTAGCTCGCACACTCACTGCCTGTGCCCTCCTGGATTCACGGGCCGCCTCTGCCAGTTCCCCATCCGCAAGACCCAGGAAGCCCAGGCCGCCGTGGGCAACAAGCAGCCAGCCTACAGTCTGCAGCTGGTTCCGGAAGTTTCTGGCCCAGGGGAGCAGGGGCGACAGCACATGTCACACACCCACTCCGTGTTCACCCTCCCGCTGGCACCGGGTGCTGGGCATCAATCGCAAGAAGGTACCCCCTCCCCCACACCCTTTCACGTGATTGGTTAAACTTGAAGCCCTGCCCCCTTCACATCTCTCCGCCCCCTGTTCGTGCTTCCAGTGCAGTTCAATGTGCGCGTGCACCACACGTCCGACACCGCCGTCGTCATCCATCCCGTGGACCAATCGGATGGCAAGCCCCCCCACAAGACCACGGTCCGCCTTATGCCACAAACGCACAAGCCCCGGGGGCGGTGCTTCCAGGAGACCACGCCCAAACAAGCCGTGAGTGTCCAATTAGCATCTATGGATGAGTTTGCGGAATCATTTTGGCTGCTCTGTAATTTCAGCCACCGCACATTGGGTTTGATAAAATAATATTTACCATTTACTCTGCGTCGGAGGTATTTTGATGTCTTTGTTGTTGTTGTTCCTCTGGCTACTCTCACTCGCTGTTATTTATTACATCGTAATAAGGATCGCTTGTCCGCCTTCGGCAAACAGAGCATCAAGGCCACATTTAGTCTGGCCTTGATCCATGCCCTCGATCTCCACTTCAAAAGCAAATATTGTGGATGCATGGAGGGCGGGGTCAAAGGGGGGGAGGGGGCAGTGTAACAGATTTTGAGGCTGCCGTTAATGTGTTCTGGAAGCCTGACTGTGGGCGTTTATATCACAGTTAAACTAACGATTCACAGAAGGAGAGAAAACAGATTCTGATAAACTCGCTGAACTGCGGCCGCTTTATAAGCAGGGGTGGCCGTCCTGGGAGACCTCTGCTTCTTTGGATTTGGGGATATTTTTAAGGTCAATGCATTCAAAATCTCAAGTAATTTATTGTCATATGTGCGGGCCGCGATGAGATTCTCATTTTTGTTCACTCCAGATGCTGCAAAAAAGAAAAAAAAATAAACAAGAAATCAATAGCACAGTTGAGTGCTTCTAAAATATGCTGGGCTCGCAGAATTAATGCTTAATTCTGTAAAAAAAGTTGCAAATGTATTTGTGTCATTGCATAAGCAGTGTTTAACATACCTGCACATATCTTAGACATTTTCTTTTTATTAAGTGCATTTTTTGATTGAAGTCCTGTTCTTGCCATTTTGCTATTAATTACACTTGTAGTCATTGACTCCCAATGGATACTACGCACAAGCGTTCGGTGTTTTATATTATTGCAAAGGTGTTGCTAATTAAAAAAGAAAAGTAAATAATAGTAGTTACTAATGTAAATTATACACACATACATTAATATACATAAAAATATCAAATACACATATGGGAATTAGAATGGAATGTATAATGTACAGTGGTTGGTCCAGTGAATCTAAATTATACATGAAAATATACATACATATGAATGCCATATGGAAAATATATATATTTATGTAATTAAGTGAATGTTTAAACTGCTTTTCGGCCCTGCAGACTCAGGGATGTTTCCGTATTAAAGGCACCGTTGACTTTGGCCTCTGTTCCCTCTTGCAGTGCAGCAGTAACCCTTTGCCGGGTCTGACCAATCAGGAGGACTGCTGTGGCAGCGTGGGAAATTCTTGGGGGCAGAACAAGTGCTACAAGTGTCCCAAACTGTTGTGTGAGTAGCGGACCTGCTGCATACTGAGCCCTCCATCTGCTGCTCCCCTAGTCACACAAAATACCTAATTTGGCTGTGCCCAGTACTGCAATATACTGCTGAATGTATGGAAACTATTTTTAAAACAGACAGACGTCTAATTAGAACTATAGGTAAATAACTTTAGAACGGGGGGTGTTCCACAAAGTGGGATTTCTGTTAACTGGGTTAACTTAAGATAGAAGTCAAGATTATCCAATTGGAATGCTCCTCACCTGAACTCTTATTGGATGATCATGACTTCTAGCTTAAGTAAACCCAGCTAACTGAGATATCCTGCTTGGTGGAACACTGCCGATCTACATTCACCAATTCACCAATTAATAAGGTAAAATATTTCACTGCAGTTAGAAGATCAGAATCAAAATCCTACAGATAATATATGGAATTTGTTGGTGGCGGCACAAATATACATTTTAATCTGCCAAGACAAAATACACAAAATGATAAATGGGTTAAATGGAGAGGTTGAGAAAAAGTTCTTAATGGCACCTTTTGTCTGTAACTGAGAAACCATCATTTCATATTTTTGGATAGAATTTTGAGTAAAAAGGTTGTTTTCAAACCCCTCAGGGGTGTGTACAGGGGCGGGGCCATACAGGAAGCAGCTAAGATATGATTGGCCCTCAGAGTGCTGCCTCTGCTGTCATTCACTGATTCAAAACATGTCATTGGCTAATAATACGGTTAGCCCCTTTGTATGAATCATGCCCCCCTCCACTTTAAAAAATCCTAGAGTCGCCTCTGCCATGGAGCTTTTACCCCAGGCTGCTGCTAACAAACTCCAGGTTTCCAGATGCCCCTCATCCGTCTTTGGCAGCCGGCGGTAGGAAAGTGTTGCGCGTGTTCTAACGTGTCCTTGTTCAAGTCGGGGTCAGGCTACTCGGACGTCGCCGCCCTACTGGCTAATGGAGGCGTGCCGCCTGGGGCTCTCGGATATGCGTGACGTTTTTGGGTCCGCCGGAGAGAACTGGTTGCCGCCACCGTAACAAGCGCCCCCGCCACTCAGCTTCAAAGCAGAAGCCTGGGAGATCAGCTCAAATGTGGGGAAAAAATGTTCCTTGCTTCCCTGCCAGAGGCTAAAGCCATATTTCTTCTTCCAAATAGCTGCACTCGCAGACTATAAACTTTTCCCATTCTCGTTTTTTTTTAATCTTCACTTCCCAGACAAGGTGGAATCTGGCTGAGGACGTCCTACTTGTTATTTTTCTGCCTTGCGGGTCTTTTCATGCCTTGTCGTCCGTCTGTTCTAACTAGTTAAACCCAGTAGTTCTACGTCTGCGGTGATGCAGAGCTTGGTCCCAGAACCCCGGGGCTGTGTGACGGGCTCACATCGCTCCACCACGAATCACTTACGCACACGCGGTCACTCAGTTAAGGGCGATCCGTCACCGCCGGTTCAATCTGCACGTCTTTGGATCGCGGGGGGAAACCAGCGTACCACAGGGAACTGAGGGACGAACTTCAGAGGAACTCACACAGAGTGGCTGGACCCAAACCAAGCTCTGGAGCTGTGTGGCATTAAAGCACCAGATCTAGAAATCGGTTTGTTTTCCATAAACCAGAAGTACAGCACTCTTTCGACCCCCCCTCCATGTCTTATTTCCATTTGATTTATTTTGCAAACGCTTTTATCCAAAGCCACGTACATTTCAGAGAGCGGGGTCAGACAGTCCCTGGAGCACTTGGGAGTTAAGGGCCTTGCTCAGGCCCCCGATAGTAAAAATTGCTCTGGTGACAACGGGATTTGTACCGACAACCTTCTGATTACAGGCACAGCGACCTAACCTGTTAAAAAAAAAAAACACTGCAACTTGCCTCCATTACTCTGTAAGAGTTTTCGTCCAGTCAGCAGCGTACATGGTCAGAAAGCTCATCCATCAATCCGGTCGTCCACCTTCTGACCGCTTGCCTTGATCAGGTTTGCAGGTTGAATCCCCCAGGGGCTGAGTCTTCACAAATGGTGCAGATGTGTCAGGCTGTCAGTGCGGAATGACTCTGACTGCTCTGGCATGGGGGCTCCCCAGCCGGTGGAGATCTGGTCCAGAAGCCGGAAAATAACTTTAAAGATGTGAAGCAATAATCTCTCGACGCTGCTCAAAGATACACAGCAGCACAGTCTAGCTCTGTCACTGTTCCAACGGCTTATACTGCTTAACACCCTTTTCTGCCCCCCCACCTTCTATTCCAAGACCCAGGAGTCCACAAACCACATTCCATCATAGAGGAATATGGCCCCACCTGTCCGCATGGGTACAAGAGGTTGAACAGCACCCACTGCCAAGGTAACGTGAGGAACGTCGTCACTGGGGATCGACCTTCTGCTAGTTTCTCCTGCTTTTCCGTTTGCAGTTAATGCTATGGCCAAAGACTTATAAGATGTTCAGCAGATGCTTCTACCATAAGAGAAGCAGGCTCAGATAGTCTCTGGAGCAATTAGGGATTCAGGGCCTTGCTCTGGGGTTCAGTGAACCCTGGGGTTCATACCAGTGACCATCTGATTACAGGTATAGAGTCCTAACCTGCTGTGCAACACATGCCCCCAGACAATTACGTTATTTGTTCATTGCAGGCGTTCAGAGCAATGAAGGAGCTGTACTTGTTGTCGAATTTCAGGCAGTAAAAATCCCTGCGAGCTGATATCTTTCCCCAGGCGAAGGAGTTTCAGCGTTCAGCAGTTAAAAAAGAAATGTTTCTGTAGTAAACTTTGCTAATTATGTATGCGACTTAAAAGTTCGGCCTGGCGAGTTTCCCTTCCAGCCCGATTCCCCGGAATTCCCGCGAGTGGCCAGCCTGGTAATTATCGGTGTTACCAGGAATGGTCGCGAGGAGTGATTTCAGAGGGAGAAGCTGGGAGTTTTACTGGGCGGCATTTTAAGACCCACAGAGCTGCTTGCTCACCTCCGCCCTGTCGACCGTGGCGACGGCTAGGTGTGTTTTGGTGCCCAGCCAAAGGCACGTGTTCACAAATCATCGCCTTGACAACCGTCTGCTGCACGCTCCAAACACCACTGAAACAAACTCTGTAACATTTCTGAACTTTTTAAAACCGCATTTACTCCTGATTAATGTATTTAAGACCCAGCTGAGTACTTGGTCGATTGATTACTCATTTAGTAATGAATCCTCTTAAGGTCTGTGTACTGGTTACTGAGTTCACAAATGACTTGTGGTTTTTAAATAAGAAATATATTGAAGAGTAAGAGCCAGTTCAAGGTTAGATAAACAGGCCTCTGGGAGAAGTAACAGTCATCATTTGCTGGAGTTCTGCTTTCATTTTGGTTAATTTGTGTTGTGTCCTCAGTGGTGTGCCTGACCGTAGCGTTGGGATTAGCCTGCCTGCCGCTCTGATGTTTCTTGTGATTCTCTCCCCCCCCTCAAAAGACATCAACGAGTGTACCATGCTGGGGGTGTGCCAGGACGGAGAATGCCTCAACACACAGGGCAGTTTCCTCTGCGCCTGCAAGCCGGGCTACATCCTCGACAGGACCAGATGCGTGGGTGAGGACCCGCAACCCACGGCCACCTTCCGGAAGCTTCCACGGGCCTCGTGGCATGTTTCAGTCAAATCTGGCACGAGCGGATAGCGTGAATCTGTAAAATGGGCCGTTATTAGTTATGGTAAAGGGCACTTTTTAAATTCTTAAGTACAGCAATCATGTCAAATGCAGATATAACGATCCGGGCGAAAGGCCATCGTGTCAGTCCGTGTCCTTTCACGCGCAAATGGAACATCTGGCCCATCTTATTCTGGAAGGTGACCAAATAACACAAAACCTGGGTGGAGTCCATCCGTCTCGAGAAGCAGCCGCAGTCATTTTATGCTTGATTTCTTTGGAATGATTCTACCTGTTTTTTTCTCATGTCTTCTTCTCCTATACCTCCTTCCCCCTCTCCCACCCTCCACTAACCTCACCCTGCCCCCTCATCTACCTGTCCCCCCTGCCTCCATGTCGCCCCCCTACCTGCAGAGCCGCCGGTGGAACAGGGTCAGTGCTTCCTGATGGTGACGGAGGCGGGGCAGTGCAAGCATGCCCTGCCCACACCCCTCTCCCAGGAAATGTGCTGCTGCACTGTGGGCAAAGCCTGGGGCAGCGGGTGCGAGAGGTGCCCTCAGGATGGCACGGGTGAGAATAGTGGCCTCTCATAACCAGGGACGGGGACGACAGGCTTCAGACAGTGAACAGTCACAAGCAGGCTCCCTTCCAAGCTCCAATATTCTGATATTTACGGTATTGAAATGCATCATGTTGCTCGGTACAGTGAAGCAGCAGAAAGAGTTCTTGGCTTGTTTCCCACAGTTGTCTCTCTTTCAGATGAACTTTCTATCTATTCACACATTTCTGGTTTATATTCTTCTGCATGTAATGGTGTCATTTTTATGGAAATGTATAACGAAGAAATTATTAGGCTGAGTTAATAATAGAGATTAAAGATTAAATAAGATTAAAATAAGATTAATAATGTAATGTTTGAAGCAGCTGTTTAATTAATATCAATAACAAGCTCGTCGCTTTGAATGATGATTTTCCATTTTATGCTGTACCCCCCTTCCTCTCTCTACCCCTGGATTCCCAGCCTCCTTCAGTAAAATCTGTCCCGCCGGGAAGGGCTACTCCTACCAGACGTACTCGGGGAGCTTGATCATCTCCCCCCAGATGCTGCAGCTCTACCCGAACCTGGAGCAGCTTCTCCACCTGTCCCAGACCGATGGCGAACAGCAGGGTGGGTGGCTGAGGGGGTGGGGCACATTTACACGATTCTCATTGGCTGAAAGCTATTCGTCTGGGTTCTCTTTCGAGGAAAGGCGCGGCCCATGCACTTTCATGGATCACGGGACGCACTCCCGATTCGTACATTTCCCCAGCCTGGAGGCCTGCCAGACAGTAGTCTGCGACCTTCTGTGCGGCACTAAAAAATTCTAATCATTTTATGAGTTTTGGATTTGACACAAAGCCGCGAGCCTGCTGAAGCTGTGAAGTTCACAAGTTCGAGGTTCAAACTGTCGCCATAAATCAGGGCCTGATTCCTTACATAGGCATCTGCGCATCCCACAATTCTAAGAAGTTTCTAATCGTTTTTAGAAACAGACTGGAGGCACAGACTGTGCTGACTGACAAAGAACTGGGTCGTCTCTATTTGGTTTGCATGTGACATATGGAATAAAATGTAATTTTTTTTTTAATCTTTTACACATAAGACAGATTCCTTGGAGGAGACTATTTGTCAGCCATAGACCTGGATCAGTTTAACCCAAGGTTCCAGACTGCGGCCATTCATTGAGAGTGTGCAAGTTAATATGATAATCATTGGTATGTTGTCTGGCACGGGAACTGCGTTAAATTATGATTGAACGTTTTTTTCTTCTTTACTGACTCCGTTTTTATAATTGTATTTATTTATTTATTTTTTGCTGAGATGGTCTCTCCCTACCTACATACGGGAGTTTGTAAATACATACATGCACTGATGATAGAATGTGCTAAACAGCCTTTAGCTGTAGTGTTAACGTGTTCCAAAAAATAGGCAGTCTATAGCCAATTCATTTAAAAAGCAAGATGAGGAGACAGAGGAGGGGGTCTGGTAGAGAAGGAGAGCCAAAGAGAGGTCTAGAGATAGGCACAGGTGATGATGAGAGTGCAGATGCAGACAGAGACCGACTGAGCCAGCAAGAAAGAAAATAATATCGCGTTCAGCCACACTGACTAGCACAGTCCCTGTGGTTGTGGTACCAAGGGAATGCTTACGTGGTGTTGAATTTCAGGGGCTGAATGAATGCAGTTGTCTTGAATCACTGTCAGTCTTTCTTCGGTGTATTCATCAGCATGCAAGGTCATCAATTAATACCATGCTGTCACCAAAAAGGGATAAGGGATCTATATATCCATCCATCCATCCATCCATCCATCCATCCATCCATCCACCCACCTATACAGAAATAATAATTCTCTTGATCAAACTTCATTTGCCATTTGTACAAGTGCACTGGAATGTGTTAGCTGTCATATATCCCATCATGCTCTCCTACACACACATAGAGGTGAGAGTATCACTTGGGGCCAGAGTGCAGAGCCTGCCATTCCTCCAGCACCACTGGAGCATTTTTCCCGGGGCTAAGGGCCTTGCTCTACAGCCCCGGTGGAGGTGTGGCTCTTCCGCTGAGCACGGGATTTGTACCGGTGACCTTCCGTTCTTGGGCACAGTCCACTAATGTGCCAAGCAGCACTCCGGGCAGTATGCTTGAGTTCTGGAGGCTCTAAGGGACCTGCAGTACAGTTAACGGTTAAGAAAAGCTTGGTGTGATTCCTATCGGGGCAGACCACTGGCATGCGAGATTTGAAGTAAAGACCTGTTTGGTCACCACAAGACGGCTGGGAAACATCATCAGTAAAGAATGGTCCGATTGTCAGAGGAATCAGGCAGCTCTTAGGTGGTGTATGATTTTCATGCTTTTTTTGGTTCAGTGTTTAATTTCACAACTTGCGGTACTTAGAGTGGAGTTAGACCATCCTAACAAAACAGCCAAGACCCATTTTACCGTAAGTCTTCATGAAAAGCTTCACACTTTTGCTACTGTGTGATCCTCCAGTAATCATATTAAAATGCAGTACTTCATCGCTGACATTAGCCTCACATGATTTAATGACATTTTTTCTGTTTTTCTTTCAGAGATCAAGCTGCAAGTAAGTTGTTCTCTTTCGTCAACATGTACATTAACACCGACCCAATTGTGGAAACGTGTCAGAACAGTTAATATATAAAGGAACAACACAAACCCTTCAAGAACGGTATAAAATCTGCGATTGATGTGTAGTTACCAGCTACATTGAACTGTCAGTGACTCACTGTCATTCCATGAGGAGTTCCAGTAAATGGTGGTAAAGGAGGTGGAGGACACAAGTGTCCAAAGTGGTCCTCCTTGTGGTGCTGTGTGTGAAGTTAGGAGCGCGAAGGTGAAATTAAAGATGGCCGACTTTGACCTTTGACCTGGCAGCCAAACCTCCAATAGCAGCACAGGCCTGGTGGATCGAAGCTCCGCCTTTTACGAAAATGGAGATAAAACACAGCATCATGGGATACTGATGAATGTACAATCCTGAGAGCAGCCAAGGGAAGCGGGACACCGCCTGTGCTGGTCGGTGAGGTCCAGAAGAGCTTTTTGTTAAACCAGCTGGACCATCATCTCGCATCCTCTCACCAGCATGGCCCCAGATGGACATCGGCAGTCATTGGCTTTGCTCTGACAGACCCTCCCCATTTTTGGATTCTACAGCCACTGCTCTTGCCCTTCATCTGTCCTTTGGGCTAAATAACCTTGTATATGTGTGACATCCATATTCCTTGCTGTACCCATTGAAGCATCCTCGTGTCAGTGTTTTCCTGTATTTTAGCAGTGTTGTCTTTAGCATAGGCCTCGATCTAACTGAAATGTCGTATGAATTTGTTGGGTTTGTTTTGGTGCCTCTCAGCCTCCCCAAAAGGAGGTGCCTCAGGTGGTGACCACGCCCATGCAGACCTCCACCGTCAGCACGCACAGACCCCAGATGCCTGGTAGGCCTTCAGCCAACCTCTTCCTCTCTTCCTCAGCCCCATGCCATTCTTCTTTGAGGAGTGCATCATTTTGCCAAGCCTTTATCTTTGCATGCTGTATGCGTTCTCACATCCCAGCATTAAAAATGGATGTGTGCAGCTAATAAGAACATTATGGTAACGCTCGTCACTATGCGCTTGTTGCAGCTATCTAATTCAATGGCTGTTACTCCCTCACTGTGGTCTGCATTTTAAAATATTTTTGGCATCTTTCAGTTTTGAAAAGTGCTGTATAAATTATTATTATTACATATTATTATGCTCTGATAGTTCTGGTCTGTTGGAGGATCTGAATGAACTTTTTTGTGACTTCTAGGGCATGCCGCTCTTTTTTTATAAATTACCGTAACATGAGAATTTTATCTCGGCTGAAGATCTGCCCCGTGCCGATTTTCGGTGAATACCACATGGCTTAAAAAAAAGATTTATTTTAGATTCAGCTGATGGCGGTGTGTGGAAATATTCAGTGCTCTGATGTATGCTGGACGTCTCTGGTTTCAGCGCCCAGATTTGCCCTTGATTACATCATGTGGGTCGTGCGTCCGTCCCGAGCGGGGCGGGGGGGGGGGGGGGGGTGGGGGGGGGGGTGGGGGGGGGCCAGGAAGCTTGCGTTGGTTTTGGGCCCCCCCAGTTTTTTTGGCCAAACCCACCCACAAAC
>JAODKC010000003.1:129936-142717 GCA_026777985.1 Mormyrops attenuatus
CCCCCCCCCCCCCCCCCCCCCCCCCCCCCCCCCCCCCCCCCCCCCCCCCCCCCCCCCCCCCCCCCCCCCCGCTCTGTGTACTAAGTCTGGTCCGTGCCCCTTTAGAAGATGTCACCTAGGCGGCCGCCTATGTCAGCAGTAGAGTTCACCACTGTCATATGAGGCACTCAGCTCACCAAAACACCATTGTGCCCAGTTGTTGTCCTCTTAATGGTTACCCAGGCACACTGGTAGATGTCATACACCTTGCGAGGTACTGCTATCCCAGTAGGACTTCCCAGTATAGCTTTGGGACAGATTAATTGGTACTTCTCAGAACAACCAGATAAATTCATTCCGGGTAGACATAGGCTAATTGTGTTGATCTAGCACCTGATCTGTACCCGTAGGTTTATTAGTGATCTTGACCAACTGATATGTGGGAAAATCCTTTTCACAAAATCTGATATATTGCTATATAGTTTATCATCCCTTGCAGAATATTTACAATATTTGTTTGTGAAGAAATTAAAACCACAAATATTAAAGCAAAACGAGACTAAAAATGTAGAATGGGGAAATTTGAGAATCGTTTTCAAAACTGTGCAGTGTGTGCAAAATGTCCTTTTAAATGTCTCGTTGCATTGTTGCGGAGAAAGCAGCAAGCATTTTGGGCAGACCAGGACAACACGGTAAACAATATCCACTCACCTGTGAACCCAAAGATACAGTCCCTGTTGATTTAGCTAGCACAAATTGACTTTTTCTTGTTTGTTTTTAAAAGGCAAGTTGCCAACACGCAACAAGGAATTTCTCCAGAGAAATAAACCAAATTTAAATCTGAATGCAGTTAATTATTCTAAAGGGCCTCATAAGTGATATTAGATTTGTTATGCTCCATTTCACTGTTAAGCATGTGGAACATGACTCAGAATATATTGTGCTTTTCATCGGTGAAATGGTCTGTTTCATGCTTCTGAAAACTTACACGAACACAACCTTAAGGAACACAAACGCAATAAACAAGTTTGTTATTAAGTACCAGAGGCCGGACCCCCCCCAAAGTCCAACACATCACTTAGGTTCCTGTGCACCTGGGTACCTCTCTACTCCCGGGCGGTAATATCCATCCGCCAGTCAAAGGATGTGTCACATCCCTGCTATACTGGAGAGAAACAAACGTTTGCCTATGAAAGAGAAAAACGCAACATGCGTGAGAAAAGAGACGACAGGTCGGCCAGTATGAATCGGAAGCCGACTCGCTTACACCTGCAGAATGCTTTTAACACGATGTGTCTGGAGCACTCCATGTTTCACCGCGGCCCCAGTGTGTGATTGAACCCCCCCCCCCCCTGCCATTCATTCTTTCTTCTCCCAGTTGAACGGGAGATCGGGACAACGGCGGAGGACAGGAGAGCGGGCAAGCAGCGCAGCCGCCACCCTCCACTTCGACGCGGCCCCGCTCTTTCCTTTCCGTGCTTTTGCATCGCTTTACCGTCTTTCTTTAGCTTCTTGGATTTATAAATGTTTCGTAACGAGCGGTGCTGCATCGGCAGCGCGAAAAAGACGGCAGCAACTCTACGAATTTAACGGGAAATAACGCTAGCGGGGGCTCGTTTCGAAATTACATCACCCGGCTGTGTGTTTCAATATCTAGTCAGGTCACCCAAGAAATAACATATAGGCTGCGCACATTTACAATTTTTCATTTTTGGGTTATCAACTAGCGGGAAAAGATCGGCAATACCTGGTAAGCTTTATTTCTTAAAATAAATCTTGTTCATTTCCTTTGCAAAATGAGGAGACTTTAATGCAACCGATCCTGGTTGATCTGGAAAAAATGTGTTTGATACGGTGCGTTTCAGGAAGGAGCTCCGCTTGCTGGTGCGGCTCTGGCGTCTGGGCTGAATGTGTAATATTACATTTTCTATATCCTTGTCTAGTGCATCACTAAAAACACATTTTCCCGTGTTCCCTTTTTTTCTCTCGCTACCTGTCCGCTTCTGTGCACATTTAAATGGAGGGGGGGAAGCTGGGCACCCCTGCGATTTTGTATAGGCGTTTCGGAGTCCGGTACATTTTGTCTTGGTGGGTTTTGCGTCTCACGATGCAGCCCGAAATGCCAGCTGGCCTGTCGCTGTCCTCGCCTTTACATGCAAAACTGCCTGCATTGTTTTTAAACTAGACGAAAAAGCAATCTGGTTAAATCCGAATTCCCTTTCTCTGTAAGTAATCTTTCATCGATGAATTGTATTTTATTATGTACACAGGTTAGCATAGCACGGGAAAACAAGCAGAGACTGCATACATTTTTATTATTATTTTCTAAATTTCTAATAATCTGTGCCGATAATTAAGCACTCGTCTATTGGTTTGAAAAAAAAAATAATTTTATTTGAGCGAGAGATCTGTAGTAGGCTATATAATGCCTGTATTTATACCGTTTTTGCTTTATTAGTAGTGATGACTTCGAGTTTCGGCTATTCTGGCTTTCATTGATTTGAACACTTTTGCCGTCTGTCATTCCCAGAAAAGCGATCAAATAACAAACAGACTGTTTTGTCTGTGGATATGGATAAATATAAGATACAATGTAAATGCGATCAGATTCGATTTACATTAATTCTTGTGGTTCTCCGTGGCACTTTGTCGAAAGAGAGGTAGACGCTGGCCATGCCAGTCCTACAACAAAGGGGGGTTATTAAATATTTCCTACATTTTAACATATCCACTCCCCTTTATCCCTCCCCTTATTGCTGAAGTGGCGAACAAAGCTATTTGTTGCATTAACATCTTGCACGTTAAGAGAGATATGTGTTTAAGCTGTTTATTTTTAATGAAAGACTTAGTTGTTTTATGTTTTGCAAACATCTTTTGATTTTGAGTGATGTCCTATATTGCTGAGCGTGTTTTTTGGGTGGCTTTGTTAGGGTACTCAGACGCACCGGCGTCACGAGCCCCCCTGCCGGGCCCCCTCCCTCGCTGCTGCTATTTTCTCCTCCCTATTTCTAAACAGGTGTATCCCAAATTACGGGGAACTCTTTATTTTAATCAGATTTTAAACTTTTTAAAGCTTCGTTGTACTACTTAATCCTTGGTAACGCCAAAATAAATCGCTAATGTTTATTCCCGACTTTTTAGGTAGTTATTTTAGGTAGTTAAGCTGTGTATTTTAACCCGCGATTAGAAAGTAATTGCAGATTTTAAATTCGGTTAGGTTTTGCGATTATCTGTTCCGTGCAGACTTTTCAAACAATAATATGCTGATCTCAGAGAGTTCTTTATATGTAAGACTCGATCAGAAGTCTCAGATACGTCTAAAAAAGGTGGAACGCGATTACTTAACATGGACTATCCAGGCATGATTAGCTACTGTTATTGTAGGTCAGGTGAACAAGTATCGACACTTCCACGTCATTTTAGAGAGCTGCCCTTTAGTCTTTTAACAGAGGCTGAGTAAAGAAATTGTAGCCCTGTAACCCTGTTAAGCGTCCTGCCGGTCAAACTGGCACAGACTGAATCACTGGTCTGAATCACTACACACTCAGTCACTCCGTACTCCTTCCTTATTTATTTAATTTATTTCTTATTCTTTACACATTGCTGTTAGCTAGAACTCTTAGAAGGAATCGTTATTAGTTTCTTGTCTTGTTTTTTTCTGCCCACCTGTCTGTTTTGGCGAGGCAAAACATCTTCTGTTGATAGATGTTCATCTAAATCGTACCTGCGCGTATTAAGTGTTTCCTGTTCCTGCTGTATACGCCACGTCTCATGACATCTCGGTAATAATTGCCTTTAAATTTCTCTAACGCTGTATAGAGATCGCGGAAGAGCAATCTTCGTTTAGCACAGATATGTAGCCTGTAATTAATCTACAGCTTTCTTTAAATGCCTCTATCTACATGCACATGCGGGACCTGAACACTGACATCAATAGCACCTATTAAGAAATCGATATTCGGCATATTCGGTTTGTTTGCGGGAATAGAAGCATTAATGAGATAAGCATTATCCGTCGGATACCTCCCGGGACATCTGTATCTAACAAGCCCCTCTGGGACTCATAATTACTGGATATGTGATGGAGGCTCAAGTCTGTAGACAGACATAAAACAGGCCAGACTGCAACCTGCCATTACGCTACTATACCAGTGTATTCCAATCCGGTCCCTGGGGACTCACAGTCTGTCCACGTTTTTGCTCCTTCTGAGCTTCCTGCCAGACAGTCCATGTTTTTGCTTCTCATTTTTGTTCAGGGAGCAAAAACGGGGACTGTCTGTAAGTCCCGGAGGACTGGATTGGGACACACTGCACTATACGGATACATTACAGATACAGTCTCTCATTAAGAATGAGAGGTCAATGTCTGCTCATGTTTGTAAAGCATCTTTGCTTTTATCTGGGAACTTTGAAAGGAACCAGCTTATACACGATCAGGGGGGGCTTAAAGGGGGGAATGGTAGGATGATTCTAAGGACACCTCTGGGGCCCTAAAAACTTTGGAACATAATTAGAGTGGTTTGGGCTGGGGTCTGAATATGATGTGCTTTCATGGGGCCCGAAATCTCAAGCAGCGCCCCTGTAACTGATGAAGAAGGACTTCTCTGAACTCGGGTTTGAGGCCCTTGGTTCTGGATTCAGTCTTAGAATGAATCCTGTGTTTTTGTGTTTTGTTTTGTGTTGATTGACACAGATGGGGAAGATTTTCTTGTGAGGTAATTAACGGGTTATTATCACGCAATGTGTTATATAAAATGAAAGTGAGCATCGTCATATAGCAATAACAGCTTCTGTGTGTGTGTGTGTGTGTGTGTGTCTGTATCCATGCCCTTTTGTTATGGTTTGCAAATCAGATTAAGAACCTAAACCCAGATGTGTAGCACTGGATAACTATGTATACCCACATATACTTGCTTGAAATAATGTTATATTACGTTCCACGTTTACAGATGATCACAAATCACCGATATAAACTATCGAGATCAACAGAGGGGCTTAAACAGCCCTGCATTCCTGTTGGAGAGACCTCCGAGTGGGCTGACGTAGGCAGAGCGTGTGTCTGGTAGCGGCGTGATCTGTGTTTATGTGTGGTGTGCTCTGTCGATGCTGACGTTAGCCACTTCACCATGCATCTCGCGGTCCGGGGGGCGGCAGCTTGAAGGCTATCTGAAATTCTCCTCCCATCCTCCTTCTGTGCCTTGGAGGGGGGGGCATTCGTTCCAAGTTTACCAGCTTTTTAAAGGTGCTTCTGTAATGCAGTTAGGAGCAGGACACCACTACAGATTCTCCTCCTGTCCTTTGGCATGTGAGGGCCCTGCCCCGTAGACCCCGAGCGAGCAGCCAAAGATGTGCTGCCAGGCCGCGCTCATCACCATTTGACTTTCGCCCCCCCCCCCCCACCTTGCCCTTGAACACAGATTTTCCCCGTTTCACGTAGCGCAGGAAGTCGACGTTAAATATAGCCACATCACCTGGCCTAATTAGCAGAGCATATATTCATTCTGTGACCCAATCCATTTTTTTTTGCCCCCCTGCAATCTTCCGCTTTGAGGCACGTCCAGGAGACACGTAAACACTGGTGCTGCGTGCACGGTTTCCATGACGTCCTCCCAGAAGCCTGTGGGACCGTTTCAAGGAAGCCGATTGGCTGTAGTTGACCTGCTGGCAGAGTGAAAGTCATGGTTGCACCGCAGAGCAGGTGTGCGGGTCAAACATGAGGCCTTAAAACCCTGTTATCTTGGAATGCCCTAGGAATAAGGTCCCTTCGGTCCTGGTTAGGGTTAACCGGGGCTAATCTCCTCTATTAGGGCATTTGGGGAAGGTAGAGGGCCAGAAGCGAGTAACTGAAATCAGATTAGTGTCTCGGCGCAAGGATGACGGAGGAGGGCGTGCGGTCTGCAGCCGTTGGTGTCCACGGAGGCGGGAAGGTCTGAGGGGGCTGATCGTGTCACAGTGCGCCCGGTGGCCAAAAGATGAATAGCAGGTTTATGTGCTTTTAATAATCAGTCACAAAATAAAGCCTGTCGCACAGTGCTGAGTATGAATAATGGAGGAGATGGGGGTGCGTGACACCTTTCTCTCACCAGCTGTGGATTATTCAATAAAAATACTAGTCTGATTTCCCTGGTGGGAGAAAGCGGGGTGGGGGGGTCAGGGGTCTCTTAAATAAAGAAAATAATGACTTTACCCTACAACACCTGGGACTCCCAGCCTGGAGGTACAGGCCCATTTTAAGGGGCTTGTGATGTGAATGTCAGCTTTATTACATAACCAATAATAACCAATAATTAAAGAGAATATATCAGTATTTGATATTAAAATCCCCGTTTATTTCTGGCCTGTTGTCTTGGTCCGCAGAACATTAATTGATCAGTGCAATTTAGTTAATGTTTCTACTTAGACAAGTTAACAGCATAAAATGGCTGCTTTATCAATACATTCTTCTGTATTGCGTGGAGACAACTGGAGACGCTGCAACAGTTTCTGCATTGTTATATTGTGAGACCAATAAGGGCTGTTTTAGCTGTGCTCCTCTGTTTTGTTTGCTTGGAGGTAAATATCAAATACGATCACACTCAGCTGTGATTGTTTGGTAGAATTTATTAGCTTTTGTACATTGTGTTCGTTTTTCATGCACTCTCGCTCTGCTTATCGAAATAAAAAGTGACAGAATGATGGTGAAGAGCTGCTCATCGTATCTGAACTCACTGCTCCATCTTCTGAATCACGGGTCTTTAATATGGATGTTGAACCATTCAGAATCCAGTCTTATTAAGCACTTTCCCACCACAGAAACCTTTTCAGGAACCAGATCATTTTTCAGGAATCAGGATCTTCTGTCACATTCCCACCACAGGAACTCGCCCCCATTGTAGTTCACTGGAGGCAGTTCTGGAACCTTTTTTAGTCCCTTCTTTTCGCTTGGCCATGAGCTGTTTATCGCAGTAAACTTTACTGATTGGTTGACCACAAGCACGGGTGCTAACTTGGAAGTTATGCATTAGTGTGGAGAAAAGAGATAGAACTAGGCCTACAGTCAGTCCAGCTACAACGCAGCTAATGTGTTTCTGATAAACCTCTCAGTCACTAAAATCATGTACTAAAACAGACATATCCAATAGGAAAAATAGAGTTGGGGGAATGTGACTCCAAAACTTAGTAAACATACGCCAAACAAAATGAATCAAATAACAGAAAGAGTGCTAATGGTGGCCAAAAATGTAATTATATGCATTTTAAATAAGAAATAATTATAATACATTAAGAAGTTCATAAACTTGAGTATAAACTACAGTATGGGTCTTATGAGGCTCACGAGAATTGCCGAAGTAACCATTTCAGCCGAACGTGCCAAACGCCACGTTTCATTCTTTTAGACTGAAAACCAGTTCGACCAATTCACTGAAAAAACCGGTTCAAAAGAACGATTCATTCACGAAATGGTCATCGGGATAGCTATTTTTGCGTACGACTAGTGTTTCTTGCATCGTAGTTCCGATACTGCTTTTCTCTCCGACTGAAAATTGTGCAAATACAAATGCGATTCCACGTTGAATCATGCCGTCCACGATCCACAAGCTTTTTGCCTTTTACAGGCTTATTTAGCATAAAGGTCACAGTTCCTGTTGTCTGGTCGGAAAGCGGCACATGGAACTAGCCAGGAACAAAAATTGCTGGTCGAGGCAGCCCAGGAACCTAGGTGGCAATAAGGTTATTGCTCTTAGCATAAGATTACATATTTCCGCGTGTTCGGGGTGTTTTTTGGGTGTCGATGCCAAGAAGCTGGGCTCTTACCCATTGGGGTGTTGCACACCTCTACCGCGTACAGGAGGGGGTGTACCTTCAGAGTGCCAGGGCAGAATGCGCGCTTAGTAATTCACACGGCCCTGGCTGTGATTAAATGTCTACGCCGCAGACATCAGTTGCCCTAGTGCGATTGTTTCCAAACTCTGGCGGCGTTCAGCATAATCGTAGCCGTAGTTTTGAGAGTAATCGTACTCCGGGTGGGTGTCACGTCACAGGGTTTCCCTCGCAGCTGCAGGGCCTGTAGGATGATGGAAAAGCGGCTGGTGATGGGCATGTGAGAATGTGTGTGTGTGTGAGTGTATCTTTATCTGTGCTTGTATGACAGCCGATATTCCACAGTCTGTATCTCTGCATACATTCCGTGTAGACTTTTCAAACAATAATATGTGGATCTCAGAGGGTACTTTACAGTATATGTAAGACTCGATCAGAAGTCTTAGATACGTTGGGTCACGGTTGGGTTTGTTTGGCCCTGACCGTGTGGGGCTGTGGTAGGATGTGGCTGCCCTCCCCCATGGATTCTGAGGCAGTTGGGATCTGCTGACACGCATGGAACAATAAATCTCAGCTGTGCCCTTGGGGATGTTTTTGGTGAAGGTGACAGAGGGCATCTGCAGTGTTCAGTGACTCCGCGTTCTGTGTTGCAGAGGGTGACAGAGGGCATCTGCAGTGCTCAGTGACTCCGCGTTCTGTTACAGAAGGTGACAGAGGGCGTCTGCAGTGTTCGGTGACTCCGTGTTCTAGGTTACGGAAGGCGACAGATAGCGTCTGGAGTGTTCAGTGATTGCGTATTCTGTGTTATGGGTTGATGGAAGGCATCCAGAGTGTTCAGTGACTGCGTGTTCTGTGTTTCAGAAGGTGACAGAGGATGTCAGCAGTGTTCACTGACTCCGCGTTCTGTGTTCCTGGTGACGGAGGGCGTCCTTAGTGTTCAGTGACTGCACGTTTTGTGTTACAGAGGATGACAGAGGGTGTCAGCAATGTTCACTGACTTTGCGTTCTGTGTTATGGGGTCATGGAGGGTGTCCAGAGTGTTCAGTGACTACGCCTTCTGTGTTACAGGTGATGGAGGGAATCCGCAGTGTTCGGTGTATGCGCATTCTGTGTTATGGGTGACGGACGGCGTCCACAGTGTTCAGTGGCTGCACGTTCTTTGTTATGGGTGAAGGAGGGCATCCAGAGTGTTCAGTGACTGCACGTGCTTCTTTATGGGTGACGGAGGGCATCCGGAGTGTTCAGTGAGACCTGCTGGCCAAATGGGGAGATGACTGAATGGTGCAAGTTGGGGATCAATCCTGACAGTGAAAGCATTTCTGCCTAACTATACGCTGGATGTACTTCTTACTTAATAAGTAGTTATTAAAATGGTCAATGAAGATGTGTCATTTATAGATTAAATAAAAAATAATAGAATAAATAAATAAAACATTCATATACAGGATAGTCAAAAGAGTAAATAATTCACTTTATTTAGCAGTTGCAAGCAGAGTAAACAAACACTTTATTTAGCAAGCACTTTTATCCAAAGCAACATACTACTGAGAGAGCAGGGTCAGACAGTCCCAGGAGCGATGTGGGGTTAAGGACCTTGGTCAGGGGCCCAATGGCACCAACCCTGGGACCTTCTAATCACAAGCACAGCATCCTAACCTGCTGAGTCACATGCATCATTAAATCTGATGGATGTGAGCTGGCCAGTTGTTGCACATCAGGAAGCTTCCTAGTGATATGAGATTGGGAACATGGTGTACTGTAGGTTTCATAGACCTAGCAGATCTTTTTGGCCTGCGAGTCCTGCCGTTTTGCTCCTCCCACCTCCAGATGGCGCTGTAGTGAGCACTCATAGCCCTGTCAGCTGCCGTCACCTCTGAGTGGCTAATCCATTCAGAGCTAATTCACCGTGATATCCAAAAAGGCCATCCTGACCCTGCCCACGGCAGCGCTGAGGTCACAGGTAATCAGCGTTGCCATGGTCACAACCTTTCTGGATCCCTAAGTGGTTTACCAAGTATTGTTAAGGCGGTTACGCGGAACATCAAATTAAAATGTACCAGGGAACTGGTCTTTAATTTGCCACAATTTATATAAACAAGGACAAGTTAACAGCAAGCTTGTCTTCACTCATATTATCTAAAGCTTTTTTGGGCTTGCTTTGAATCTGTATGTTTGTCCGTTGATAAATTACCAGGAATGTGGAGTGCACTCCGTGGGTATTGACTGTAGAGAGCAGAAATATCAACCTCGTCATCAGTGGGTGAAATTTGTTGTTCTTCGTGTTTGTTAGGGATGCATATAATATGATGATTGGTAATGCCACTTTCGGGGCAGTTTACCCTGGAAAACAACCTTGTGGCTTTTAGGGGTACAAAAACATGCTGGCTGCAAAGTGAAGAATCAGGAGATTTTTTCCCGTATCTCTGAAGGCCTGGCTGTTTATGTAAACAATACTAACCTCCCCATTTTTATAGTGGGACAGGGCAGAGCTGGTGAACCTCCTATGCTCTAGGGGGCGCCGTCAGCTGCCCGCGTCTTGTCACTCCACAGGCCGCGGGCCTCACCGAGTGACATGACGCTCGCTCGATTCCACCAGGAGCCCTGCTGATATTTTCTGAGGAACATTTTGAGGGAGATGAACACCGTCTGTCTCTCCCTTGAGTCAGAATGTGGGTTTGGTGATCTGGGCTTTTGCAGTGCAGCACAACTCAAATCAGGATCTCTAGTGTAGGATACTGTGTACTTTGACAGCTGAACTCATGAATTTAATTGTACTTATACCAAAGGATCAATTAAGTGCTGGAACCCCTGGGACACGACGTGAAGATTTCAGCTTCTGGGACGATTCCCAAAACCCTCCCTGGAGGAGGTGGATGGGCTTCTGTCACTGCATGATTTGTAGATTCTTCCATATCTTTGACAGTGATCCACCAATCCTTTGTGTCGCTGTCTTGTGGTACACAGCAGGTTTTCATATGGTGTTTGTGGTCAGAAGGTAGTTGGTTCAAATCCCACCTTTTGGTTTTTGCATGGGTGCAACAAGAAATTCTAGACCCCCTGTTAACATGTCACCTTGGGCTCCCTTGTACAATAATTTTACATATTCAAGGGCTCCGTGCTGCCCCCCCCTGAATCTGCCCGGGACTGTCTGACCCTGTTTTTCTTTCACTTTGAATAAACGTGCCTGCTAAATAAATAAAGTGTAAATGTTCTTCCTACTTTTAGGCACATTTTCATCAAGATGGAAAAGCCAGTTTTATGGAACGGAAAAACCTGCAGTGATGAAACACACAGGAGGGCAGTGCAATTATAGTAGAGAAAAAAGAGAGAAAAAAATCTATGAATGCCACAGTAAATCGATCTCACATTGTCTAAGAATATCTTTGCCCTCCCTTTTTATAGCATGTTGTATTATAAAAATTGAAAAGGAGTCTGTTCGTTTTTATAGAATCAACTGCTAAATCACTGGAAATTGACGATCGATTTGGTAGTATAACTATGAAGTGGACATTCCACCCTGTTTCTAACATTCATTTAGATTTAAACGTAACCTTGGAGATGGGAAATTTTTCCATTTGAGGTCAGTCTAAGTTAAAACTGCGGGACCACAACCGTTGGGCAACTTTGGGGCATTTTGCAGGTCAGCTGTGTGTCGAATTCACAGTCCCCCTAGAGTCCCCCTACTGCCCACATCTTTGGATTGCTTCCAGAGTTGGCCTTGAGTGGGCGTGGTCTGCACAGGGTCCTGTTTATGAGGCGTCTATAAAACTGCACGCATGTTAACTGCCCAGCCCACAGCAGCTGCTGCATCTGCACGTTACCTGAAACATTGTTCTCAACCCAGTCCTCAGGGACTCCCCGACAGTCCACACTTTTGCTCCCTCCCAATTCCCAACCAATGAAGAACTTCCAAAAAATGGTACAAGTTTGTTGAAAATTGGGAGGCATCAAAAATGTGGACTGGGTTGAGAAACCTTGACCTGAAGAATGTTTTTTGGATGCTTTAATAAGCTTAATGGAGTTTATTTCAGCAAATTGTTGAGGGATCGAGGCACCAGAACAAGTCAGCAGGGTGATGCCTTTCAGCTAATGAAAATACCACAATCAGCAGTATGACACAATAGCACAGTCACATACAGTGATGGCTCCTTCTACAGGATTGAAAATGGGTAAGATCAAGCATGCCGTTGGTTCAAGGTTCAGGGACCTGGAAAAGGTTTGTGTGACAGGGGATTTAGTCATCCTGCCAGCAGGGGGCAGCACCTCCCACAGCACCACAGGCAGAGCCTGTTCTGGTCCCCTCTTTCTCCTCAATGGCCGTGCTCAAGGCAGGATGAGTAGCGGAGGCTGCTGATTCTGTCCCCATAACGACAGCATTCTTAGTCACAGCTGGCAAAATATGCACATCACACCCCCTATTACTGAACTTAGACTTCTTTTTAATTTTGGCCCCTTTTGTGACTAATTCGAGAGAACACCTCCCACCCCCCAGCATCAGCAATGGACTTATTTGCAACCGTGAAGTAGGGGTGTCCTATTTGATGCTGAGGTGCTGAGTGAAGGGATGTGATTCAGGGGATCCTGGGCATTGTGTGTGTGTGTGTGTGGGGGGGGAACTTTGTTTCCTGTGCTAATCCAAGGGATGATTACACCCTTCTGCAGTGCTATTTCTGGAAGCTTCCTGAGCAGGCCCTAATGGGATTTGCCGTTCGTTTTGTCTGTTTATCTTGTTGTGATGCACCACGCTTGTCGTCTCTGAGCCTCACAGAGAAGGCGGGGCCACTTGCTGTTTGCTGTGCCTGCCATCTCGAACCCCTGTGCCCCCCCCAACCACAGGATACCCATCCATCCATCCATCCATCCATCCATCTAGTAGTTAATTAATCTTCCATTGTTGTCTCTTCGGCTCACATGGACCTATCCCCCTCCCCCCTACCGTCACTCCGTCCATCTGCCTCTCTCAGAACCCCCCATCACTCAGGATCCCCATCTGCTCCTCTGG
>JAODKC010000003.1:155201-165388 GCA_026777985.1 Mormyrops attenuatus
TCATCCCCCCCCAAACAGTCCACATTTTTGCTCCCTCCCAGCTCCCAACCAATCCAGAACACCGAATACCTGATGCAGTTGTGTTGATAGGTGGGGGGGGGCAAAAACATGGACTGTCTGGGGGGTCCCCAAGGACTGGGTTGAAAGACCTAAACAGCCACATATTGGTCTGGGACTGTCACACTGCCCCCTCCCACATGAATCCCGTGTGTGTGAGCGAGTCTTGACATAGGTACTGGGGGAGCATAGGAGACATTGAGGCTAGAAATTGCAGAGGAAAGGGGTGCAGGTTTGAGGACCCTAGAGGGCAGGAGAATTTTTTATTTACAGCTGTAGGTGTTGATGGACCTTCGGATCCTTTAAGTCATTTGAGACGGCAGCTGATTAAGTGCTTGCCTAAGAGGAGGGTGAAAAGATTCTTCCGGAATTGCATCCGTTTCAGCTGGGGAGTCCTTGTCCTGGGGGAGTCTCAGATCTGTGTCAGGGTCGATTGTAGATAGGAGCCAACCTGTGGAAGCATGTGTCTTTCAGTACAATGAACGGGAGGCATCAAGGCCAGGAGGGAACAGAAGCTTCCAATCAGTTATCAGCTGATGTTTGGCATCTGTTAAGCAAGGTTGGGTGCTCCGTTTGTATTTTTGTGCTTATTTGCTGGTAATATGGAGAAAACACTTAGTAGTAAAGCAGAGATGGGTAGTTCAAGTCCAGAGACTAAAAATCCAGACCAAGATTTTGTTTCAACCAACCAGTTGAGTTCTCTGCAACTGTGACTCTTTATACTCAACTAGTCGGTTGAAATGAAATCTTGGTCTGGATTTTTACTCTTCGGACCCGAACTATCCACCTCCACAGGAAAGTAGCTATCATCCATCAGATTGAACAGATCTATCAGATTGACGCCAGTTGGGGCGCCGTCTAAACTTGAGCTGAATACTGTTTGAGACTGTCGAAAAGCATCAGTCGGAGTAAGAGTGACATTTTTTAGGAATATAAACAACAGGATGAGAAGGTCTCTCATCACCTCGCTCCAGATTCGTGAGCAACTTCAGCGAAAGCCGGAAGAGGTCCTCTGTTTACACGACCTTACTGTCACTGCCTGAGCTTTGAGGACAAGCTGACGATTGTCTTGGCGCCCGAACGAGGCAAAAAACGAGGCATTGTCAATTATTAAAGCACCCGGCAGTGCGGCGTGTGGCCGACACCTTCAAACGGAGCCGGGAAGCGGGGAACAAAGATGCAACTTGTCCTTTCAAGTGTCCCTCAGCACCCTGCGTGGAGGGGATTAGCGCGGCGGATTTCGTTTCCAGGCGCGGTGTCCCGACAGGTCCCCCGCGTATCAGATCTGCCCTAGCGCTCCCCGTCTGCCCCATCTCACATTCTTGTCTTTCTTCTTGCTCTGTTTCTCACTGCTGCGATATGAGTGCTCTCATGCTGAAGCATTCGCGCTCGATAGGGCGGTTTACGCAGTTCGGCGGGGGTATGCAGGTGGTGCCTGGCTTGTAGCTCGGTACTGTACGACACATGGCTCGCATTCCTTCGCAGTCAGCACTGTGTGAAAGTGTGGATTGCCTCCACTCTGCTGGGGGGGGGGGGGTGCCCTTCGGCGGACAGGAAGTGAAACACAGTGTAGAATCACCTCCTCTTCCTCCTGCTTGTTACACATTACATGGCTGCAGGGGCAATACAGCTTCCATTCTCCTGGAATCTCCTAACCCTTCTTTGTGTGCGATCTTGGCCACCATGGGAACATCACTCCTGCTCTCACGCACATTAGTTCTTCTTTATGAGGACTGTTAAAATTAGGATTTTGTTCATTTTATTCATGTTGCGTCCTCTGCCGGCCCCTGGAGGATCCCCCCTCCCCATTTGAGTCTGGTTCCTTCCTACTACGGAGTTTTTCCTTGCCACTGTCTTCTCTGGCTTGCTCTCTGGGGTCTTTGGGCAGGGACAATGTAAAGATCCTTGAGACAATGTAATATTGTAATATTTTTGGCCCCGGTAGGACTTATCTTAGTTATCTTGTTTTATCTTAGTTATCTTACCTTGGTTTTATTTATTCTTTTTTCTTTCTCCAATGTACAGCACTTTGTGTCAGCTCTGGTTGTTTTAAAGTGCTTTTAGAAATAAAGATGGTATGGTATGGTATGGTGATAATGCGCTACATAAATAAATTTGAATTGAATTGAACTGAAGATGTACTTTCCCCTTGACTTCCTTTCGAATGTAAAAACTTCTAACATCTTGAGGTTGGTAACATGCAGCAAAAACCCAAATCAAAACGTTTTGCTTTATACTTTATTTGTAGTGTTTTGTATTAATAGAGTAACAGACCCTTGTGGGGACATCAGTGTTGAGTTTCCAGGTTTGTTATCCTTTTTGGGGCGTTTTTACCCAGAAAGGTCCCCTCCTAAACTGTAAACTGGAGCCGGCTGGGAGGATTTGCGATGGCTTGGAGATAAGCACACCACACCGCCCGCCTGCCAGTGTCCCCTACCAACACGCCGCTTGTCATACTGGCCGAGCTGGAACGGCGCTACCGTGTGGTCAGAGTCCCGACCCAGCTCGCTTACAACCATGCATGTACTTTCTCTGGAAAATTAGGATGTTGCCCTATTGACCTATGCATGTTGGGCAAGCGTGCATGCTGTTGGATTTCTAGGATTACGCAAATTACACAAACAAATACAGGAGTAGGATTTTTTTTTCTGAAATGCATAATTATGCGACTGTATAGCACTGAATGTAGCAAAAGTCATCAACTCAATACCGCTGAGACGTAGCTACGAGGGAGTTAGCAAACATGGCGGTAACAAAGTTGTACATATACGTGTCACCAGACAGCTTCTGCGTGTCGTTTTTCATGCCTCGGTGACCCAACACGCCGTGTTTACACGTGTCAGTCATCATGCGACGCCTTCGTCTTTAGAGTGTGTCTGGAGTACCGGCTGCTTTGCCGCAGATCCGGCGGGAATCTTAAGTATCCAAGCTGTCCCTGACAGTTTCTGTTTGCGACAAGCAGGAAGGAGCAAAAAAAAAAAAAAACTCTTCCCTGAATGAAGAGGGATGCTGGGAGAGGATCTCGGGTGTCAGGAAACTGGGAGAATAGAATGTGTTTTTGTTTTCAAGGAGCCCGAGGTCGTGTGGTGATGACAGGCCGGCCCGCTTTTAAAAATAGCTTTTATCATGACTTGTAATTTTTAAGATCGGTAGGTCATGCTAGGTGTGACACGACTTATATTTCAGTGTGTGCCTTGGCGGCCCTCAGTGGATCATGTTCTGGTTTAATATCCGGGCGGGTCACGATCATGTGTGGTACCACCCACCATGTCCGTCATTCGTTTAGATGCAGCTTAACGTTGGACCTTGAGGCCGTTGAGCACTGACATTGTGCCTCGGAGCTGGTTTGTTGTTTTTGGGGCCCCGCTTACAAATTAAATGTATCCTCCCCCGCTCAGATGTTTCTAAAACTGAAATAGCTAGCGAGTAAAGTCAGAAGATCGTAGCTAGCTAGCTGGTTAGCAAAACATGCCACTTCAGCATCTCCTAAATAACAAATGTGTTTTGTGTAATGTTTAGCATAGCGACTATTTGTAGTCAACACGCAAATGTTCAGTTTGAGCGGTGGTAAACTCCGCTGCTGACCATACCCTTTTATTTAGAATGTGCCGTAAAAAGAACTGCAGGAAATCTGCTTTCGAACCTGAAGTATTTCACTTCAAGGTTGAGACGTGAGTCTGACAGGCGGTACAGGAGATGCCTAATCTTTGTCAGAGAGGATGGATTGTTTCTAGAAATGAGTGGCCCATGAGACATCTATGGATGACAAAGCTAGCGTGCTGCGATAATGTACCGCAAACTTAGCCGACGTCTATGGATGACAAAGCTAGCGTGCTGCGATAATGTACCGCTAACTTAGCCGACGTCTATGGATGACAAAGCTAGCATCCTGCGATAATGTGCCGCTAACTTAGCCGACGTCTATGGATGACCAAGCTAGCGTCATGCGATAATGTACCGCTAACTTAGCCGACGTCTATGGATGACAAGGCTAGCGTCCTGCGATAATGTACCGCTAACTTAGCCGACGTCTATGGATGACAAAGCTAGCGTCCTGTGATAACATACATTTAGCTTAGCAGCTCACATCTTATCTTGTGTTTAGCCTTCATTTTTAAAACTGATGTACCGGTAAAACTAAAAACCAAAATGCCCCAAGTACCGTCCTGGATAGCTTTCGCTGCTTGGAATTAGTGATGTGCCCTATAAGTCTGTAACTTGATTGGTTGATCTTGACCTTCAAAACCTGTTACTTTATTGATTTTTTCGTGTGAGAGAAACTGGGTGTTTCCGTTTTAACTATGAAGTGGATTTTTGAGATATTTTGACTCCCGGGAGGCCACTGACGATGGGCGACTGTCACTTTTTAATGTCAAACTGCCTGCAGTGCTGTTCCTCCCAGGTTTTAAAAATGTTTTCTACGCATTTTTCTGAGAAATTAAAACTGGCATCAAGCACAACATGCCAACAGACTCGCAGAGCAATCAGATTACCAAGTATATGAGATTTCATAAAAAATTGAAATAAAACCCTATAATTTCAATGTGACACCGGAAGCTTAGTGAAAGTAGCTAGTTCTGTGTGTGTATTATAATAATGATAACAGTAATAATAATGAGAATAATAATAATAATAATAATGATACTTCATTGATCCCTTTGGGGAAATTCTCTTTCCGCCTGTCCCATCTTATTCTGCATAACACAAACATGTAGGTCAGAGCAAGCTTGGCAGCGAAGGGCAGCCACCTACAATGGTACATATGGAGCTGGGGGTTAAGGGCCCGGCTCAAGGGCCCACTGAGATGGCTGTTCGCCAAAGCCGGGACTCAAACTGACGACCTTCCAATCACAGGCACTGAGGCTTAGTTACCTTTGTGTGTGTGTGTGTGTGTGTGTGTGTGTGTGTGTGTCTGTCCATCCTACCTGTATGTATATTTAGGTGTATCATGGTGTCCTTCCTGCTCTGGCCCCTCCTTGCCCCCCCCCCCCACGTGCTCTGATGAGTCCCGCACGGCCAGCCCTCCTTGTGGAAGCTGTCCCCTCCGTGTTGGTGACAGGCGGGGGATGGTGGGGTACCTACAGTGGTGGCATCCCCGTTATTCCTAAACCAGGGGGAAGCTGAGATCACTTGCTCCCTTTGGGTGTCACCTTCGGATGGCTGTAGAAAACTCTGGAAATGGAGAAATGACAGCTGCAGGGCTGACTGGCTCCCTGAAGCGAGAGATCATCTTCATACCACTTAAATACCTGCAAAGGTGGCGGTATTATTATTTAAAATAACACTTTTTTGAAGTATTTATTTAAGATAATTGAGATTATGAAAATAAACAGAAATAAAGCCTCTATGATGCTGGAAAAGTATGTGTCACTGTATTAATTTGGATTCATAACTGAAGTGCTGCTTTGTTCCAACGATTTATCCTCCATCTCAAAGAACTCAGGAAGGTCATTAGAAGAACTACCTCCTCCCGGAAATTTTGATTCTTGGTTTTGTTTTAGCTGATTAGTTAAAGACCCTGGTGGCTGAGGAAGTTTGAGACTGTGCTGATCAGACTCATGAATCCTGTGGCCAACAGTGTAGTTACATCTCCCAGTGTGGGTCAGGAGGTTAGGACTGTGTGCATGTGATTGGATGGTTGGTAGTCCTAATCCTGGGGTTGGTCAAGTGATTTCTCTGTTTAGCAAGGCCCTTAGCTCTCAGTTGTCCCAGGGCAGGGATGGCCAATCTTATCTAGAAAGGGCCATTGTGTAGGTGGGTTTTCATAAGTGATGGCTAACTGAAGCTTCATGAACCATTTGCTGTATTTTCTAACCCCACTAGATGGCGGTCTTGGATCGCTTTGGAGCATGCTTTCAGCCCATTTTTGTTAACAGAGTGCACCATCTAGTGGGGTCAAAAAATACAGCAAGTGGTTCATGAAGCTTCATTTGACTATCACTAGTTTTCACTGCAACTCTCTAATTAGATTACCAATTAGAGGACTGATTGGCTGAAGAGTCTTTACACACAGGTTTGAACAACTGAGCTAAACGTTATCCCAAAAGCCTGCATGCACACTTGCCCTTTGCGGATAAGATTGGCCACCCCTGCTCTAGGGACTATCTCACTCTACTCTCCGGCTCTCATGTTGCCTCGGACTAAATGTACAAATAAATGTCAAATGTGCTTTAAGAATCATGTGACTATTCACAGGGCAGGTGTCCTTGTCATTAATGCACTTTAGAGGTTTTCTAGACATAAACAAATCAATCTATAAAAAAATGACAATTGTATAATCCTGGGTATCTGCTCAAACAGAAGGATTAGAATATGCTGGTGGAGCTACTTAACCCGTGGTGGATCGGCAGTAAATAAACTCCATCCGAGTTCAGACCCGATTGTTGTTTACTGGAGGTAATGGTTCTTTTGCTCTTCCCTAAATGCCGTGCGGCGTGTTTGGCTGCCTGCTAGGCGGAGAGGACGTGTGCTTTATGTGATTCTGCCAAGCTGAGGGCTCTCAATGGCCCATGAATCAGCCTGTGACAGTTTTTCATTTTGTACAATGGGAAGAAAAAAAACGTGAATCAGTGGATAATATGTGGCTTAATATATGACACATGTTGTTGTTGTTGTGTGTGTGTGTGTGGGAGGGGGCCTCCCTGCTGGATCAGAAGCAACTCTGGTTTAACGGCTTGTTACAGGGGATTTGCGCCTGTTTGATGCAGCTGTGGCCAACACTGTGGAGTGGAATGTTCTAGATGTTTCCATATTGTTTGCCGGAAGCTATTGACTGTGACCTTTTTTGAGCTTTCTGCTGAGTCTTTTTAGAGTTCTTTGAAAAAGGTCAGTGATGCTGGACTGTCATAAGTTCCAGGACGGTTCACCTACCTACTCCGCCCACGACATCACCCCTTACCACACCCCCCCTAAATATCGGTCTATAGACGCCTGCCCCCCCAGAGCAGCACCCGCCATGACCCGGGTCCAACCTTGTACAGGCATGCAACGTTTATTATGCCAGTTATTAACCTCAACCCTCAACTTTCATAAAGGGTAATCGAAAGAGCCTGTCATTTCGTCCTTTTGATCTTTCGGATATACTATGGATGCAAGTTCTAACCTTAACAACCAGACGCATCAGTACCGGTACAAATGTCAGTGACGTGATGTGTCTTATTTCATAGGATCAGGTGCTTGTTGTCATGAAACAGGACATTATGATTTGAAAAGTACATGGAGAAAACCTGTTTTTTAATACAAAATGACGTCAGTGAAGAACTGGGTTGTTTTAAGAGAACCGTTACTGTCCTCTTTGTAAATCCAGCTGATTGACGTCAATGTGAATCGTCATGCCGCTGTACTCTCATGCTAGACCCAGATTCTGTTTTGAGGACTATAATATTTAGCCGAGTACCTTCACGCAAAGGAACAAGAGCACCACTCCTCCTGGGCCATAGGGGTGGGGCAATGTGGTCTAACAGCCCTCAGATGAAACCGACAAGCTCAAATTAATAGCCTTTTATTCCAAGAGATTTTGGGAGCTGGGCGTTTCATCGGTGTCAGTTGGATTATTTCTTGCTATACTGGGGTAGAGTTATCATATCCTTTACCGTGACCCAGGCCCACGTGCTCCAACTCGCTCTGAGGAGCACCCCATGCAGAAACCGCACAGGGAAACACTTAGACCATCATAATCGCGAAACAGGGATTTGCTTCCGCCAGCCGCAGTGACCTCCATTACCTGCATACACAGTCCAGCACAGCCCTGTCCTTCCGCAGCGTTCCACTTCCACAGCCCAGATGGCGCCGCAGTCGGCGCAGCTCGGCACACAGTCATTCTAGTCTTTCTCCAGGTGATCCGTGGTTTATGTAGATACAGCGTTTTTTAATGCAAGATACAGCATTGGGAAAGAAGGAACATCACATGCTATTAAAAGCACAACAAGCCACTTGACCTAGTAATATAAATATTCTCGTATGTGTGACGGTGCTGCACAAACTATTTTTTCCCAGATCCCCATAATGCTTTGCATCATGCATTTTGAATACAGCCTCTTATACTTGGAGTTTGTCCTTGTGGCTCCTGCATTGACTTTATCAGCAGCTCTGCATATTACCTTAACCCTTGGCCCCAGGAACCCCATCAGAGGTTGTTCCCACTGCTCTGCGTTAAGTGTCTGGTGTTCAGGTGGCCAAGAGATTTTCTGGATGAGAAATATCCTCCTAATGATGTTCTTCCGCCTTCCCTGCCCTGTGTTCTTTTGTTTTCATTAGCTCAGCAAATAAGCACGCTGGAAACACAGGGCACCCGGATAAACATGTTTACTCTTTACAGTGTAATTATCTTTAACCTCAAAGCCCTCCACAGAGTCTCTCAATTTCATATTATTGCTGCCTGGCTGAAGCGCTTCCAAATCGCTGACCGTTTACCCATAATGCCGTTCTATCTCAATGATTTCCTTTTTTGTTATGAATTATTCTGTGAGTTAAGCACACCGGTGCATCACTGTTATGCATTGGATTTGTCACATGCAGGGCGTGGGTGGCCAGGAGAGGTTTTCTGGAGACTTTTCTGGCATGTTACTGCTGTACTGCCTATTGCAGAATGGCGCAGTGTGATGTCACAGAGTGCAGAGATCACGTGACTCGCCAATGAGGTCACCACTTCAATTACAGTGCGATCCACTTAATTAGGGACCTGTATGGCCTGCTTCACTGTCGATTTATAATTGTTTGCTGGGAAATTCTCGTAGCATCTCTGTAATATTGCAGAAACGTTGCTGCAATGTTACAGCAATGCTCTGAAGGTGATGAGTGTTGCCTGGATTCTACTCCAGAGCTCATACCGCTCGTAATCTCAAGCCCGGCTTTACGCGAATCTCTCCCTTAAGCCAAAAAGTCAACGGTTCCTGATGTCATTACCGAGTATTTTTGCACTGTCGCCCATTTAAAGATGATTGGCCCTCAGGGTTTCCCTGTATTTCTTGGCCTGCTAGTTTAGTGAGAGCTAAGAAGCTATAGTGTGCACTTGGGTCATTCTCATAAACTTGAGAATTAAAAAAAAAAATTACAATGAAATATATTGTTTTGTGTGTAGCGGAATTGACATCACCTTAACTTTTATCTAGGCTGTATTAAAATGAAGGCAATGACCTTGAATAGGATAAGCGGTTGCAGAAACTGGATGGATGGATAGATATTTAATGATTTTTTTTTTACCATTTTCCCCAGAAAGGTAGCCAAAAATCTCATTACCGTAACAATTTTAAGATCAAATTACACAAAATTAGATAAAACGTTTTTGTCCTTCAGGTTTGTTGCATGTTCCGCACAATAAACAATCAGCTTGTACAATTAGGTGTACATTTTTTGTCCAATTTTTTTCAGTTTTGTCATTTGTTCCCATCTCCCCTGGATTTAATGAAGTACTTTTATTTATTCCAGAAATAAATTGTAATAAAATCAAACTGATTAACTACCCCAGAGGCAAAATCGACAGTTTAGACAATAAAGTTCTATAATTTGAGTCTGTCTAATTTTAAACATTAGAGAAAATCAATATGTTACGACAATTAGATTATGAGGAAACTATTTCTCTGCCTCTAACCCTTCCCCCCCTCTATGTCTCTGCCTCTAACCCCCCCCCGGCTCTTCCAGATGAGCGTGAGGCCGTGCAGAAGAAGACTTTCACCAAATGGGTGAACTCGCACCTGGGTCGTGTTACCTGCCGCATCGGAGATCTGTACACAGACCTACGCGATGGCCGCATGCTCATCCGCCTGCTGGAGGTGCTGTCCAGCGAGCAGCTGGTGAGTGCCCCCTCGGCCACACTCCCACTTCCTGTCTCTGCTGGGGGGGAAGGCAGGGGCTTTTGGAACCGACGGCCAAGGAGGACACGCAGGTGTTTATATCTAGAGAGCTCAGCTGTCGGACTTTTGAATGTGCGAAATCGTAACTAGAATGCTAGTCTTTGTTTGAGTCTCCTACTGGTGCCTCTTTTTTGGCTTTTTGGGTGTTGCTCCATTACACTTACGGTAGCTGTTTTGTTGTATGTGGGCTGTTTGTCCCTTCTTCTCGGGGGGGGGGGGGGGGGGGGGGGGGGGGGGGGGGGGGGGGGGGGGGGGGGGGGGGGGGGGGGGGGGGGGGGG
>JAODKC010000003.1:166174-182565 GCA_026777985.1 Mormyrops attenuatus
CCCCCCCCCCCCCCCCCCCCCAAGTAGGTGACATCATTAACGTTTCATTGGTCAGATAGTGTCTGGTTCCACCAAATAGGTACCCCTGTTCTAGAGCAGCATTTCTCAACCCGGTCCTTGTGGATCCCCAGACAGTCCATGTTTTTGCTCCCTCTCAGCTCCCAACACACCTGTACCAGGTATTCGGTGTTCTTGATTGGCTGGGAGCGGGGAGGGAACAAAAAAGTGGATTGTCTGTGGGTCCTCGAGGACCGGGTTTGGAAACATTCTTCTAGAGCATCTCTCTTAGCACGGGCCTCAATGGGACACAGGCATGCTTTTCGGACGCTCACACGCCCCTCTCCACAAAGGTACCCCAATGTCAACGTCCACAACTTCACGACCAGCTGGAGGGACGGCCTGGCGTTCAATGCCATCGTACACAAGCACAGGTAACCATGCCTTTGCCCACAGGGCTGCTCATCGCTAAAACATGTTTTATTTGTCTGCATATAGTGAAGAGTTTCGTAACACCGTGCAATAGGGGGGTTTCCTTGATCACACAACGGAGGAGCATCTGCAGCTGACCTCACAGTCTGTTACGTCGTCTAGGAGAGATTCTCCGCTCCCCGGTTCTGTGTCAGCTCCTCCACGCATCCAAACCCGCTGCTTTGCTGTAGTGAATGACGGAGACCAGGGAATTTACTGACCTAGAAAACGGAAGGCATTCTTATGCGGCGCTCGTAATGCTTGAAAGACTGAAGCTGTAGTTTGGCGCCATCTGCTGGGTTAAATCCTCACCAAGCGCGATGCAGTTTATACAGATATTATTCCAGCAGACTTAACTGGAAATGACTTAAACAAAGATGCTGCTCGATTTCAGCGTAACCTCAATACTTCAGCTGAATGCACTTCAAAGGATTCTGTTACAGGTTAAAAGGAGAGTGAAATTGACTTTTATTAAGTAAATGTATTGCTGGCAAGCTTCCAAGGCTGACATGACCAGTATTTACAATGGAGACGGATGGAGATGAACTTCCCAGGTGAACCAGACTTTATTAACTGCTGAATAACGTAAAAAAGAGCAGATCAATTGAGTCATTGATTGATTGATTGATTGATTGGTAGACTGATAGTAGCAACGACACAGTAAATAATAATAAATACCGCTTCTACTACTAATAATTAATAGTAAGAGTAGTAATAATATATTACAGGCAGTCCTACTTATGGACAACTCATACTTTCAAATAGACTGCCATAAAGCCTATTATATAAAGTTAAAGACAGACATAGGGAACACATCATGTTTGTATAACACGCTTGTGGTTGTACACTTAATCTATTACTATATTAAAAGTATATAATATATTGATACGTAATATCTTAATATCAATTGAGTATTTGCTGAAGCAGTTCAGGATAATCATGTTGTTTAATTGCTTAACACCTGCTTTGATTTCGGGTTGCAAAAACACGTCATTAACCGCTACGCCCCCTAGGCGCCCAAAGTCACTGACTTCTGGCGTCGCTGCCATCTCACAGGCCGGACCTGATCGAGTTCGACACCCTGAAGCGGTCCAACGCCCACTACAACCTGCAGAACGCCTTCAACGTGGCCGAGAAGGAGCTGGGCCTTACCAAACTGCTCGACCCCGAGGGTGAGTCCGCTTCTGGCTCGGTTCCTGTCCACCGCAGCGGCCCGGTGCGATGGAGCGGCTCTGGGCTTCTTCAGGGGCCTTTACCCGGGTCTCGAGCTGGGGGGCCCGAGCCATCTCCGTAATCCCGCTCTCTCTGTCTGTGTGTCCATCTCTCTAGCTTATTAACTCACATTGAAATGAAAAATCCGCTTTAATCATGGCCTGACCGTCAAAGACACAGCAGTAACTATCCAGCTAACAGATTAACGTTCCCAGAACTTCACCTATCGTCATTTAAAGGTCCTCTCAAATCTAAAGAACTTTCTTGCTGTGACATTTTAACATTAGGCTCTGTCCATATTAGCATGGTAACATTATTACCTGAACATCTTTTGTAACATTGTAACATATATATATATGTGTGTGTGTGTGTGTGTGTGTGTAGCTTTGAACCCATGACCTTAAGGTGTAAAGTGACAGTGTTACCCACTGCCCTTCATGTATTTTTATATCGGTACTTCAAGTACTGGGTACTCATTCCTGGAACATCAGGAACACTGTACAATTTGAACGTTTCCATGCCTTAAAACTAATGGTAAATGGTCCTAGAAATAATGATTTTTTGCTGGGTACACAAGAGGAAAACAACCCGACCGTTGGTACAAACAGTGGGAATAACTAGATGAAAAAGAGATCGATGATTGCACTGATGATTAGGTGTCGCTGATTGGCTGATCAGTTATGGTTAATTGAAACTTTCACTGTAAGTAAAGATGGTTCATCTGTATAGAAGATGGATGATGTTGTTAGAGCAGCCAGACTTTCCCGTGTCTGAGAGAATCTTTGAAAATGTGCCACCCTGACTGTAAAAGGAAGGCAGCAACTTTTGTTAGCCAAAGTAATTTCTAGAACCTTCTAGTCAAAGCATGAATGTTGCCTCAAGCACAGGGGGATCATGGGAAGGATTATAGCAACTACGACGTGGCAGAAGAGGAGATGTGGGCCAGGCTGGTACAGTGAAACCTGGTGCATTATGAGTGTAAACCATGAAAATTCAGGCTTGGCTCAATGGATGGGATTATGGAGTTTAATGGAGCGCTAAGAATGTATGGGGTGGACGAGTAAATAGTCACCATTAGCCAATGATATGTTTTGAATCCTTGAGTGACAGGAGAAGGGCCAGTCAGTTTTCAGCTGGGGATAGTGGCCCCGCCCCCATGTATACTCCCCTGCCAGGTAGAACTTTAATCCCCTCTTGTAACTGGGCAGATGTCAACGTGGACCAGCCGGACGAGAAGTCCATCATCACCTATGTGGCCACCTACTACCACTATTTCTCCAAGATGAAGGCCCTAGCCGTGGAGGGCAAAAGGATCGGCAAGGTGAGGTGCATTGTGGGTAAAAAAAACATGGGGGGGAGGCATCCGACACATACCCGCCTGGTGTCACCTCCTGCCTTGCCGCCAGGTGCTGGACTACGCCATCGAGGCTGACCAGCTGATCGAGAAGTACGAGACGCTGGCGTCAGAACTGCTGCAGTGGATCGAACAGACCATCATCACGCTGAACGACCGGCAGCTCGCCAACTCCCTGGGCGGGGTCCAGAACCAGCTGCAGGCCTTTAACACCTACCGGACTGTGGAGAAGCCCCCCAAGTGAGTGACAACCCAGAGACAACCCAGGGGAGGGGACGGGGGTGACGTTAAGGCAGGACAGAAATGGTGTCATCCCAGTCAAATAAGAGCCACTCTGATTAGAACAGGATTAGAACAGTTTTATGTCCTATTCTCTAGGACCAGAACTTAAATAATCAATTTGGCTATTAAAACACACAACTCTTCTTATGCTAATCCAAATCCAGTTCCCCAATGGTGAATTTTAAAATAATACTGGATATAGGAGTGGAGCAAGTCAATCAGGTCTTAATTGGGATCCTTTGGGTTGAAATATGCAATGTTATGTCCTGTCAGTCCCAACTGGCAAAATCCAGGATATTTTATTAAAGTGGTTTAGCACAATTTATAGTTTAAGTGAAGACTACCCTTACCCAACAGCCTTTCGCCCATAAACAGTTTTCTAAATAATTTAGTGATTAATTTAACATCATATGGCTAAGGTGTTGCTTATTAGGAGGTGCGTGTTTGTCATCAAATGTGTCCAAAACGTGATAAAAACCTGTTATTTTGACATTGTGGTGACTATTTTTTCAGTCACCACAAGGGGGAAATTCAGTTTTTTAAAAACCTGTAACCAAAAGGCTTGTGTTGGTGTTTCCATGTACACAGGTTTACAGAGAAGGGAAACCTGGAGGTCCTGCTTTTCACCATCCAGAGCAAGATGAGGGCCAACAACCAGAAGGTCTACATGCCCAGGGAGGGCAAGCTCATCTCGGACATCAACAAGGTACACACACACACACACGCAACAGACTCTTAACAGTCCCACTGTTTGTACATCATTCCTGAGCAGAGCAATGAAAGAAAGAAGGTTTGATACTGGTAATTGATGCAGCCAATGGCTGAAAAAGAGGGAGGCGGTCCCTTAAAATTTTACCTTTGCTATTGGCTGGCAGGCGTGGGAGAGGCTGGAGAAGGCGGAGCACGAGCGCGAGCTGGCACTGCGTAATGAGCTGATTCGCCAGGAGAAGCTGGAGATGCTGGCGGCGCGCTTCGACCGCAAGGCGGCCATGAGAGAGACCTGGCTGAGCGAGAACCAGCGCCTCGTCTCCCAGGTGCGGCGCCGTGTTGCCACAGCAACACGAGGACAGTCAGTTAACCACTGCGGAGGGTAGCGCGTTAGTGCCCTTCATGACCAGTGTGGGATAGAGAGGAATCCGTGACCACATGCTTGAAATAAACAAGAGCACAGAACAACAAATGAGAAGCAATAAATCAGCCCATCTAGGTTAATTTGAATAAAAATATCTATGCATTGGTGAAACTTCAATCTAGATCTAGACAAAAATCTAGAGCAGGCCTGTGCCTCTGCATCATCACATGAATGTATGCTAATGAGAAGCAGAAATTTATCTGGTTTATTTGGATTAAAAAATATCTACACTTTCGTAAAACTAAAAACTATGTCTAGAAGAAAATCTTCAGCTGGTCTGCACCTCTTCATCATCAGAAGGACATATGTATAAATGCTGTATAAAATATGTATAAAAGTTCATTTGGGTAAAAAATACCTATCTTTGGTAAAACCTCTGACTAGATCTAGAAAAAAACTAGAGGTGCCTGTGTCCCTGCATCATCACATATATATTCAAACTGGTCCTTAACTAGTTTCCATTTGTGACATGAAATTGGGAGGTTCACTGTCTTTCTGGCTGTCCCTGACCTGGCAGGACAACTTTGGCGTGGAGCTAGGTGCCGTGGAAGCGGCTACGCGGAAACACGAGGCCATCGAGACGGACATCGGAGCGTACGGGGAGCGCGTGGCCGCCGTAGAGGCGGTGGCGCGTGAGCTGGAGGCGGAGGGATACCACGAGGTGCGGCGCGTGCTGGCGCGGCGTGACAACGTGCTGCGGCTGTGGGAGTACCTGCGCGAGCTGCTGGCGGCGCGCCGCGAGAGGCTGCATGCCCACCGCGACCTACAGAGGCTGCTGCAGGAGATGAGCTACATCATGGACTGGACGGCCGACATGAAGGTACGGCCCATGCTGCATCCAATGGAAACCCCCATTTAGGGACACGCCCACTGACAGGAAGTGCCTGTGATTGGGTCAAAGGTGAAAGGAGGCTGTACCATCTTACTGTCCTAACACTGCTATTGGTTGGCTGGCAAGAGCTCATTTACATGAAATTTAATGACATGTTGAATTATTTATTTAAATTTAAGTTGCGATTTCCCGCATCCCTGCTCAGCCAGAGCAGCTGGAATATGATTGGATTGCAAACATGATTCAGGTCCATTCTTTCATCCATCTTCTAGCAAGCTATCCCCGTCCTGCAGTCCACAGTCCCAGGACATATGGCCAGGCTAACTGGTGTCTCGAAATTGCCTGCAGTACATGAATATGGGTGAGAGTGATTCTGTGTGTGTGTGTGTGTGTGTGTGAGTGGGTGTGTGCCTGTGATTTTAATAACTACATTGTGGTGACCGGATTTCTCCACAATGTGATAAAAACCTGTTATGCTGATTGGACAATTTTTTCGGTCCTCACAAAGATAACATTGGTGTTACAAAAATCTGTGACTGCAATCAAGAAATTAAAAATGCCAGAAGACTTGAGTTTTGTTTGGTTACTGGTGGTTAAAGTTAGGGCTGGGTAGGGTTAGGGTCACTATAGTTAGGACTGGGGTTATGCCCATAAAAATGAATGGTGAGTCCCCATAGAGATATGAATACTTGGACTGTGTGTGTGTGTGTGTGAGTCGGCGTCTGTTCCCTGCAAAGGGCTGGCATCCTGTCCAGGGTGTCCCCCAACTCAGTGTCCTGTGCTTCTAGGGATGGCTCCAGGCCACCCCACCCCCCCACTCCCGACACGAGCCAGATGGCATTTAAAATGTAACTTTAAACCATCACTGCCTTGTGCTTCATTCAGAAATACCCTTCGCGTTCTTCTCCCCTCTCAGTCACATGACTAGCAGAATGCACGCTAGCACGTTAACTCTCACGCGCTGGCCTGCCCCCCCCAGGGGCGTCTGCAGTCGCAGGACAGCGGAAAGCACCTGCACGACGTGGAGGACCTGCTGCAGACGCACACGCTGGTGGAGGCGGACATCTCGGCACAGGCGGAGCGTGTGCGGGCCGTGCAGGCGGCTGCCCTGCGCTTCACCAGCATCGAACAGGGTGAGTGTGGGGGAAGGGGAGTCTGGGAGGGGGGTGTGTGTTGTACTCTGTGATAAAACACCCTAGCTGTTAAATTAGCAAGCATGTCTTTTACTGCAAAGTGACCTAAAAGGTTAAATCATTTACCTTAACAGTTCCAGTGGGCTCAGAGGCATGCACATGCTACCATGCTAACAGTCACACTAAATACAGTCATGTGGCTACCCTGCTGACATCCTGCCACAAGTAATCTAAGTTCAGCACAGTAAAAACTGTAATGTTTGCAATGTATGTAAAGTTATATAGGTTAGCCTGGGTTAGTAATGGCTAAATGAAGCTTCATGAACCATTTGCTGTATCTTTTCACCCCACTAGATGGCGCTCTTGGTTTGCTTTGGGGCATACTTTGAGCCCTTTTTTGACCATCTAGTGGTCTCACAAAATACAGCAAGTGGTTCATAAAGCTTCATTTGGCCATCATTAGTTTGGGTCATGTTTTTAAGCATAAAACTGTCACAGATGAGTCAGAAAGATTACAGCTTTATCTAATTTGTGTCACCACAACCCTGTACTGAATAAGTGTGTGCGAAAAATGGATAGATTGATGTGTCGATAGATGGAAGGATGGATGGATAGATCTGTTGTAACACTTATAAAGATAGATTAGATCAGACTTACTAGGGGCAGTCGCGGGCTTTACTTAAAATGAGGGGCGTATACAGGGGGCGGGGCTATGGAGCAAAGCTGATTGGTCCTCAGAGTGCCCCTCCCATGTCACTCACTGATTCAAAACATATTATTCACCACTTATATGGCTGACCCCTCTGTATGAATTATGGCTCTAAAAAATCGTAGAATTGCCACTACCCAAAGCGATCCTACTCATCCATCCTCCCCCCCCACTTGCCCAGCCTACAAGCCATGTGACCCCGCCCTGGTCAGTGAGAAGGTGTTACGGCTGGGCCGTGCCTACGAGGAGCTGGGCCGGCTGGCGGGCGAGCGGCGTGCCCGTCTGGAGGACTCGCGTCGCCTCTGGCAGTTCCTGTGGGAGCTGGGTGAGGAGGCGGCCTGGATCCGCGAGCAGGAGCAGATCCTGGCGGCAGGCGAATCGGGCCGCGACCTCAGCTCGGCGCTGCACCTGCTCAGCAAGCACGAGGCCTTCCGAGACGAGATGGCCGCCCGCTATGGGCCCCTGGGTCACAGCATCGCTGCCGGCGAGGCCCTCGTGCGTGAGGGCCACTTCGGGGCCCCTGAGGTTTTGGAGCGGATCCGCGATGTCCGGGCGCAGTGGACGCACCTAGAGGAGGTGAGGGCCCGGGGCCCCGGGAATGATTTGTAAGGCTACAGATTGCTCCACCTTTTTTATGAATGGGGGGTGGAGTCACACATTTCGTATTGTGATTGGACGACAACTTTGATCTGGGCTTTATTCAGGGCCAGCCCAACCCTTTTCGGGGCCCTAAGCAAAATTTGATTAACCTGCTTGGCAATTGTCACCTTCCTTCCTATTCTGAGAGGCTGTTCAGATGGAGGGGGGCCCCCTGATGGCGACTGGGCACTTGGCAGTTGCTTATTTCTCTTTTGACTTGGGCCAGCCCTATGTGCTTCTCCACATTGACAGCATGCAGTGTTTATGAGGTGTATCATTGTTGTCTGAATAATGGAGTTTTCTGAATGGTTTTGTTGTGCGATTCAACCCACAGAACTGGTCTGAGTTTTTTTCTGTGGTTCATTGTTAACTTTTTATGAGAAGACCTTGCCTTCCGGAGCTCTCAGTCAGCACTGGCTGAGTCACACAGGGTCGCAGAGTGGGTGGAGCAGAATCCCTGCTCAATTGCGAGGCAGCGTTTGACAGGAATAACATCCAGCTCGCACATCTGGCCTTAATCCCTCCACCTCACGCCCCGCCTCCCCACCAGGCCTCCCAACAGAGGGAACAGCGCCTCCGTGAGGCGGTGGCGCTGCACCAGTTCCAAACGGATGCCAACGACATGGAGGCATGGATCCTGGAGACGCTGCGGCGGGTGTCCAGCCCAGAGGTGGGCCATGACGAATTCTCCACACAGACGCTGGCGCGCAAGCAGAGGGAGGTGGAGGAGGAGATCCAGAGCCACCGCACTCTCATCGACTCGCTGCACGAGCAGGCGCTGGGCTTGCCCCCCGCCTACGCCCGCTCCCCCCAGGTCAGCACCCGCGCCCTCCTAGGCCACCTAGGCCAGAGGTAGGAGTCCATCACCCATCAGTATGAAAGTCATCATTTATGCGAACAATGCCAGTCAAGTCATTAAGCCTGGGCTTCCCATTCCCTGGGACTGATCTGTGGCCATAAACCAGTCTGCGGACATCAAAGGTTTGGGAACCCCTACATTAAGATGACATAAGCAAACAGCTAGGGCGCCATCTTCTGGGGGACAGCGACTTAGCAAGACGATTTCACTTTGTCTCAGACAGGGTTGAGGGGTTGAAGCTTACCTAGAGTCCCACAAGGGCTTGACCGGCACAATGTCCATGCACCCAGGGCCGCTGTAATGCACAGGCTTACCCAGGCTGCAGTCCGGGAGCCTCTGCTAAAGGGGGCTCAAAAAGCCCTCCCCCCTCCGTGGTTGGTGGAGGGGGGGCTAAGCATGTTAGTATGTTCCTGCATGCATGATTTCACTTTTAAGATGAAGTTAGGAGCATGCAATGATTACAGTGCCTTGCCACATCCACCACCACATGACGAACCACCTCACATGACAAACCCCACGATCATACCCAGGATGAAGCAATTGCAGGTTAAGGGCCTTGCTCAACGGCTCAGTGGAGTAGAATCACTCTGGGCCGGGTTTGCTGATTCTGCAACTCCAATCAAAAAGTCACCCTCCCAGTGCAGTAACTGCTGTAGCCAACAGGGGGCTGCAAATGCATGATTCGAGTGACGGTAAACATCGGTCATGCTGTTGCCCCTCCCAACCAGGTTGAAGGCCGACTTCCCGCCATCGAGCAGCGCTACGAGGAGCTGGAGGCGCTGTCGGTGGCGCGGAGGCAGGCCCTGGAGGGGGCGCTAGCCCTGTACCGCATGTTCAGCGAGGCGGGCGCCTGTCAGCTGTGGGTCGGGGAGAAGGAGCAGTGGCTGGACAGCATGGAGATCCCCACCAAGCTGGAGGACCTGGAAGTGGTGCAGCAGAGGTGAGAGATGGAGCAGAGAAGGTCAGGGGAAGCTCATCAGAAAGGGCATGTACGTGGAGATGATTCCGGAATATCAAGCTGGGCCGCGGTGTCGCCTTCTGCGCAATGTAACGTGGAGCGATATTCACCTTTATCATTAATTCCTCTTCAGTTCTTTTTTATCCTTTTTTTGATAGACAGATTAATGAAATGAATGGGTGCTTCATTCTGCAGGATGTCAAAAATCAACAATTAACAAATCAGAATCACAATCAGAAAGATCTTTTTTGGCCAAGTAAATTAAACATAGAGAGAATGTGTCTCGGTGGGTGTGCCCCAGTATTAAATACAACATGCAAGGCAATTTAAGGATGATTTACAAATATGTATATGTGAATTTTTAACACTAGACTGTACCGACAATCAGAAGCAGTATGGGATGGAATAAAGGTTGAGGTGAATAGTGAATTTAAGTAAAAGGGGTTGATGGTTAGGAAGAGTTATAGGGTCACGGCTGACAATGTTGATACGTATAAAGACAGAACACTCCTCTCTGTGTGCGTGTGGATGCAGGTTCGAGACCCTGGAGCCTGAGATGAACAACCTGGCTGCCCGCATCACCGACGTGAACCAGGTTGCTCAACAGCTGCTTTGCACAGATAACTGCAGCAAGGAGCAGATCCATCAGACTCAGGACCAGCTCAACAACCGGTACGGATCAGCTCAGACTGGCTCAGACCGACTCAGACTGGCTCATACCACTGTCACTGGGTGTTTCTCAATACCAAGGTTGCAAATATCATATTTGTGGTCTTGGCAATACCAGTCTTGCTACCTTGCCTCCCAAGAACAACCTTAAGGTGCAATGAATCATGGGATCCGTCTTGTTCTGGCGAGGACGCAACTGATGTATCCTTGAAATTTGTGGCGGGGCAAGACATCAGGGGGTTTTTACCATCCCCTGTACTTCTGTGCTTGGTATTGGAACTGGTCTCTGGCAATGGATAAAGACGCAAAACACACACAACTACAATCAAGTCCGCATATTGAGAAACACCCAAGATGTACAGAAGTGATGGGCACCACTTACTGACCCTACATACAGCGACAGTGTTTTCCACTACTGAAACCACACATTTGCATGGGGGCCCCCTGTTGGGCACAAACAGTCACTACATTAAATATTAAATAAATGAGCTCCTTATACAGGAGATGCTTAGAGATATTTATTATTATTTGAAAGATCAGAAGGGGGCACCGAAGTTACTTTTTGAGTGGGGCCCCAGGAACAACAAACTGGCCCCTGCCTGCATTAATGAGCCGGACTCTTCTCTCTGTCTTCCAACCTGCCCCCCCAGTTGGAAGGAGTTCCATCGGCTGGCCGACCACAAAAAGCTGGCCCTGGAATCAGCACTGAACATCCAGAATTATAACTTGGAGTGCAATGAGATCCAGAGCTGGATGCGGGAGAAGACGAAAGTGATCGAGTCCACCCAGGGACTGGGCAATGACTTGGCTGGGGTGATGGCCCTCCAGCGCAAGCTCACGGGCATGGAGCGTGACCTGGAGGCCATCCAGGTACAGTAGGGGAGCATACAGGGGGCGGGGCCACAGAGGCCCCAACTGAAAGCTGATTGGCCCCCTCCCCTGTCACTCACCAATTCATAACATATAATTATCTCATGATAAAGTTGGCTTCTCTGTTTGAATTATGATCCCTGTTATGCCCTAGTATGAGTATAGGCAAACGTGTCAGAAATTCAGCATAACCAGAGGAATCATTTCAGGGTAAGTTGGACAACTTGCATCAGGAGGCCCAGAAGCTGGCGCAGGAGCACCCAGACCAAGCCTCGGAGATCCAGGCCCGGCTGGGAGAGATCCAAGAAGTGTGGGAGGAGTTGAACGATACCATGAAGCGACGGGAGGAATCCCTGGGTGAAGCCAGCAAGCTGCAGGGCTTCCTGCGCGACCTGGACGACTTCCAGGCCTGGCTGTCCCGCACACAGACGGCCGTGGCCTCTGAGGACAGCCCCACCTCACTGGCGGAGGCTGAGCGCTTGCTGGCCCAACACGAAGGTATCAAGAATGAAGTGGACAACTACCGGGAGGACCACGAGAAGATGCGGGCGCTGGGCGCCGAGGTGACACAGGGCCAGACGGACGCACAGCACATGTTCCTGGCCCAGAGGCTGCAAGCGCTGGACACGGGCTGGCACGAGCTGCGTCGCATGTGGGAGAACCGGCACAGCCTGCTAGCACAGGCCTTTGACTTCCAGACCTTCTTACGGGACGCCAAGCAGGCAGAGGGCTTCCTCAACAGCCAGGTGGGTGAGAAACGGAATCATATTTTCTACCCAGCGTCATATCACTTAAACCGGTGGTCCTCGACCTACCGCCCCTCAGCAGCAGGTGAAGGTATGACGTTTGTCGCCCCCTCTTCCCCAGGAATATGTGTTGTCCCACACGGAGATGCCAGCCAGTCTCCAGGGGGCCGAGGACTCCATCAAGAAGCACGAGGACTTCCTGACCACCATGGAGGCCAGCGAGGAGAAGATTGCCGGCGTGGTGGATTCCGGACGCCGCCTGGTCAGCGATTTCAACGCCAACGCCGACAAGATCCAGGAGAAAGCTGACTCCATCCAGGAAAGGTGGGGGGGGGAGGGGGGTTACATGGTTAATTTAGCAGAAGCTATCATTCAAAGTGTCTCATAGGGTTTGAACATAGAGGTCCAGTAAGTACATTATAATACTGACATTTCTCAGTTTTTGAGAGAATTGTATTCTGATATACATCTTTATCTCATTGCATATTTTAAACAATTCTTCCTCATTGAAAAATGAAATAAATGTGTAGGTAGTCATGATGGAGGTACCATGGTCTGGGGGAGAAAGTAGCCTAGCCATGAGACTGGAGGAGGGTTGGGTTTTGGGAGAACTGCGAAAGCCAAACACTCTGATGTCTCTCTTCCAGACACAAGAAGAACAAGCAAGCAGCCAGCGAGCTCTTGGCTAAACTCAAGGACAACCGCGAACTGCAGCACTTCCTGCAAGATGGACAAGAGGTCCGTGCTCCGCTATAAACCTTAATGTCCTTTTTAGCTAAATGCTTTGGCATTTTTCTTGATAGCTCAATAACTTAAAATGTATTGGACAAATCATGCTCATACTTTGCACACGTGTTATATGGTTGGCACTCTGGTGTTAGTCAGATTTTGTGACAGTTTGCACTGAAATTTTAAACAAAGCAAAGCAGCAAAGCTAAGCAAAGAGAAGTGCAGCTTCAGGTGCATTTCTGCTGAACCTGATTACATTGAGACATGTCACACACTTTTAATAAAATTAATATTTAATTTTTTGGAGTGGTGAGTAGAGTGTATAGGGGGCTGGAGATTGTAGTGGTTGCGAGGTGTGGGAGCAGAGAGGGTGGTGGGTCCGTCTGGGGAATACACTGCTGTTGTTTCGACAGGGTGTAGTTAGGCAATGAGGCCACATACTATTGTTAATTAGTTCTACCAATGTGATGATTTAATGGAATCGTACTACAACCATGTAATTTGCTGACCGTATTCCAATTTCATTCTCTATGTCCGTCTTTCTGTAGCTGACTCTCTGGATCAACGAGAAGATGCTGACGGCCCAGGACATGTCATACGATGAGGCCAGGAACCTCCACAGCAAGTGGCAGAAGCACCAGGCCTTCATGGCCGAGTTGGCATCAAACAAGGACTGGCTGGACAAGATCGACAAGGTGCCAAACTGCTCCTGTAACCTCCAAGAACAAAGTCCGAGAACCCCTGAATGGCCTGACCTTCTCGTTCATAGAGAAGGTCTTTTGTCCTGATAGGATCACCTTGGAATTTTATAAGGAGAGGGGCCATAATTAGGGAATCAGTAATGATTTTCTTCAGTCGTCACTTCCTCTTGTCTTGACCTCCCGTTCTCCCTCAGGAAGGGCAAGCCCTGGTGCGTGAGAAGCCCGAGCTGGAGTCGATAGTAAAACAAACCTTGGTAGGCCTCCAGCGCCAGTGGGAAGACCTGGAAAGCACCACCCGCACCAAGGCGCAGTGCCTCTTTGACGCCAACAGGGCAGAGCTCTTCACCCAGAGCTGCTCGGCCCTGGACTCCTGGCTAAAGAACCTGTCCGCTCAGCTGCAGAGCGACGACTATGGCAAGGACCTGACCAGCGTCAACATCCTGCTCAAGAAGCACCAGGTGGGGGGAGGAGGGAAACCCTTCCAGAAGTGACCTCACTTCCTGGCATTTTTCAGGTTCAGTCAATATTCAGCATTAGGCTGAAAAAAGAGGAGGAAAGTGGTGTAGAATTTAGTCTGGTTTTTAAAAGCCCCTGCATGAAATTGATAAGAGGTATAGTTTCAATCAGAACCCAAATCCAATATCTTCATCCTCTCCAGAGACGAGCTTCAGCCATCGGTCGCCTCTTGTACAGATTTTTCCTTGATTGGCTGAGGGGAATGCTTTTAGGCTATTTTAGTTAGGCTGCTCAAAGACTGTCTTTAGCTGGAAATGACAGGAATCGAGCCCTGAACACCCCTGCCGCCTTCTCTCCACCCAGATGCTGGAGCACCAGATGGAGGTGCGCGAGAAGGAGGTGCAGTCGTTACAGGCCCAAGCGCAGGCCCTGTCCCAAGAGGATGCCGGCCTGGCAGAGGTGGACAGCCAGCAGAAGAGGGTCACCGAAAGCTTCTGCCAACTCCAGGACCCGCTGAGGCAGCGGCGGCAGCAGCTGTTGGTGTCCAAGGAGGCCCACCAGTTCAACCGCGACCTGGAGGACGAGATTGTGAGCGCCAAGTCTGCATGTGTCATGCCAACTCCCTCCCTCTGCATGTAGCACCCGCACCGACCTCCCTCCATTTCTCCTTATCCCTCAGCTCTGGGTGAAGGAGCGGATGCCCCTGGCCACCTCCACAGACCATGGGAAGGACCTACCCAGCGTGCAGCTGCTCATCAAGAAGAACCAGGTGTGTACTAGGGCAAAATAAACAGGACTAGAGCAGTGACAGTAATTAGGTTACAGTGCCTAGGGCACCATCTTCTGGAGGGGTGCTGACTTTCAAACCCCTCCACCCGTCAAGTTTCACAATCGGTGTGAGGAACATGTAGAGCATCTGATCTACCGGAGACAAAGTGCACATGGTTTTCAGTCAGCCCTGGGCAGGAGGGCAACATCAATCAGGGTATGTGGTCTTGGTGACCACAGTAATCAAGGGCATTTAACAGGTTTGTGAGTGTTCTGCAATTTGGGATTATGGGGTCAAGTTCTGGAACAGTCTCTGCCCGAGAGTGCTGACTAATTTAGCTCTGGTTTATATTTAGCGTCTGGTATGAAGTGCTGTAAGTCTGGGAGCATTAGAGGGGATCACGGGGGATCTGTCAGCCCTGCTGAGAGGGTGACCGCGGTAACCACACCGTAGTGATCCACAGTCAAAATTCATATGGTCATGGTCCCCGCATCCTCACCCAGACCTTGCAGAAGGAGATCCAGGGCCACCAGCCTCGAATCGATGACATCCAGATGCATGGCCACTCCATGGCTCCGGGACGGGACCAGGTGGATGGGGAGCGGCAGTCCCGGCTAGACGAGCGCCTGGCCGAGCTGCGAGACTCCTGGGCCCGGTTCATCGCTGAGACAGAGCAGCGCCGGGGTCGCCTGGTGGAGGCACACCGCGCCCAGCAGTTCTACGCAGATGCTGCTGAGGCTGAGGCCTGGATGGGGGAACAGGAGCTGCACATGATGTCCGAGGAGAAAGCTAAGGCAAGGTTGCAGGATCATGTGACTGGGTGGGCGGGGCCCAGTTATTATATGTGGGTGGGCGGGGCCCAGTTATTATATGTGGGCGGGGCTCAGCTGTCATGCGTAGTCTTGGGTCAATTGCAATATGTGGGAAGGGCTTAGGTGTTATTTTTGAGTAGGCTCAGATGTTAGGTGCGGGGGTGTGGGCAGCTGTTGTGTGGCTGTGGTCAGGAAATATGTGCAAGTGGGGCTCACCTTTTATGTGTGGGGGGGCCAACTGTTACATATGGGCGTGGTCAGCAGTTATGTGTAGGTGGGGCTTAGCTGTTAACTATGGGTGGGGCTAGCTGTTATGAGTGGGTGGGGCCCATCTGGTATGTGTGGGTTCTTAGATATATACTTGCAAACGATGACCAGTAAAGACAATCTCCTTGCTTCTGGTGACCAGCTTTCTGTCCTCCACCCAGGACGAACAGAGTGCCCTGGCGATGGTGAAGAAGCACCAGATTCTGGAGCAGGCCCTGGAAGACTACGCCCAGACCATCCACCAGCTGGCCAATAGCAGCCGACTCATGGTGACCAGCGAGCACCCAGAGAGGTGAGGGTTTGATAAATGGCGCAAATCGGCCTAGCCAGTGAAAAAACGAGGGCTTCGGGAAGCGAGACCTACATACCCACAGGCCAAAATGAGGCCAGTTTTTCAGACATTGGTCAAGGGCAGCCGCCTCGTGTTGTGTCCCATCCCAGCACGTGGTTTGTCCTTCCCTCTCCAGCGAACGCATCACCCTACGGCAAGCCCAGGTGGACAAGCTGTACGCCGGTCTGAAGGACCTGGCGGAGGAGCGCCGCGGCCGGTTGCAGGAGCGGCTCCGGCTCACGCAGCTCAAGCGGGAGGTGGACGACCTGGAGCAGTGGATCGCCGAGCGGGAGGTGGTGGCCGGCTCCCATGAGCTGGGCCAGGACTATGAGCACGTTACGGTATTGCAACGCCCATGTCCCGCCCTGCCTTGGCCCGGCCCCGGCCCCCCCCCGCGGTTGGGCCCAACCGGGCCCGGGCCCCCCCGGCCGGCCCCCCCCGCCCCGGGGGGGGGGGCGCGGGG
>JAODKC010000003.1:182665-209076 GCA_026777985.1 Mormyrops attenuatus
TGCCCCCCATGCCCCGCCCCACCTCAGCTCGCCCCACCCTACCCTTGCTGATGCTCCCTCCTGTCTCCCATGTGTTTTCTCTCCTGACCACACACTCTCCTGATGATTGTTCAGGCTGCTTCCCAGAGTCCATTAGCCGCGGTTCTTACGCCAAGTCCGCTCCCATTCTATAACACCAAAAGCTTAGGCCAGGGGTCCCCAATTATTTTCCCTGATGGCCAAATTCATATGACAACTTGTAGGTTGTGGGTTCAAATGCAAAAGTTGTGGGTTCAAATCCTAAGGCCCACACATAAATTCCCCCATAAATTCCCTTCCCTGGATAAAAGCATCAGAGAAATGAAAATATCTAACAAAACATAAGGCTGCAGTTTTTTGAGAGAGATGACAATAAAATTTGCTGGGTGGGGGTGGTGGGCAGAGGATAAATGTTGCCAAATCAATCTTTCCCCAAGGCAAGTCCCTTGGGCCAAACATTGGAGAACACTGGCTTAGCTGCGAGACACGATGTTCCTGGATGGAAGCCGGTCCCTTAACGAGCACTCACACATACCTAAATAACGTCATGCTTGTTCTCAGCAACCACTCGACTCACCCATGTATTTTTTGACTCGGCCACTAGCACACCTCGTTTGGCCTCTTGATACCTTTTTGGAGAAATACTGTTAATGTATTTTTAATGTGTTATTGTTAATTTGCATGTGTTCTAATGTTGAATTATGTCTTTTTTTTCTGAGCACATATACATTAATACTCAGATAAATAGCCAAGACAATACTGTTATTAAGTTGTGTGCCCCCTATTGGCTAACTCTCACATGCCATTGGCTGTGTGTATGAAAGTCTGCTAAAGAAGGGATCTGGGGTCATCTTCAATCAGATGCTGCGGGACAAGTTCCGCGAGTTCGCCCGCGACACCAGCACCATCGGGCAGGAGCGCGTGGATGGCGTCAACGCCCTGGCCGATGAGCTGATTGAGTCGGGCCACCCAGAAAACGCCAGCGTGGCCGAGTGGAAGGATGGCCTAAACGAGGCGTGGGCCGACCTGCTGGAGCTGATCGACACACGCACGCAGATGCTGGCCGCCTCGTACGAGCTGCACCGCTTCCACCAGGATGCCCGCGAGGTGCTGGGTCGCGTGCGAGAGAAGCATGAAGCCCTGCCCTCTGATTTGGGCCGTGACCTCAACACCGTGCAGCACCTGCACCGACAGCACACCGCCTACGAACACGACATCCAGGCCCTCAGCGGACAGGTCCATCAGCGTCCTGTATCAATCACATTAGATTGTTTTTCTTATTTCGTTCGGTGATTTCTGACTGCTGCCCCCTACAGGTGAGCCAAGTGCAGGATGACGGGGCACGGCTCCAGAAGGCCTATGCCGGTGAGAAGGCCGATGACATCCACAGGCACGAGCGCGCCGTGTCTGAGGCTTGGGAGGCCCTGCTGGCCGCTGGCCAGGCTCGCCGTCTCCTCCTGCTGGACACAGTCGAGAAGTTCCGCTTCTTCAACATGGTGCGCGACCTCATGCTCTGGATGGATGGGGTCAATCTGCAGATTGATGCCCACGACAGCCCAAGGTGAGGAGTGTCAGGTGGCCTTCAGTAGCAACCCCACCCCCCATACTCCCCAGCATTCCCTGGATTCCATTTTGATCTTTCTTTTCATGTTAAATTATATACAGTTTATTGATACTGAATAGTAATATTAATTGTATTATGTCTGCTTCTAATATTAATGTTTGATGCCATATGATAATAAATTGGACCTAATAAAAGGTTTATGGAGTAATTTTGGAAGACCTATGTCAAAGCAATAAATGCACAATGAAAAAAGCCTAAACACTAAAAATAAACCAGTTCCACAAAAAAGCCAAATGAAGGGTCCAGCAGTTACATAAACGCCCTCTGCTCCCAGAGGACCCTGGGATATTCCTGCCACTGTGTGCATAAATCCAGCTTTAGCCCAGTATTTTTAGCGTTTTATGAATTTCCTTGCCCTCTTGTAGACTATGGGTCAGGCATGTGTCTGTTGCCCCACAATGAGGTTTAGCCTCACTTTCCTGGCGGCCATTTTGAATTTCTGCTTTGCTGCTCACCCTCCAAGGTCTGTCCATTCCTAGACTGGGTCATACTAAAGGTATCACCCCCCGTACCCCTGTTCCAGGGACGTATCCTCGGCGGGACTCGTCATCGCCAACCACCAGGACATCAAGTCGGAGATCGAAGCCAGGGCTGACAGCTTCACAGCCTGCAAGGAGATGGGCGGGGCACTGGTCAGCAACAACCACTATGCTGCCGATGAGGTCAGCCAACAGCTCGGGCCGATCCGGGGGCCCAAGACGCAATGCCAGTCCATAGGCCACTTGTACCTCTGGTCCTGTCTAAACCTAGCTGATTGTTTTGACTGGACCATGTTAACTGCTATTCACCATGTGACATTTCTTCCTTATCCTGACTGGTGAATGAAACTTCAGATCCAGGAGAAGCTGGACCAGCTGCAGGCCAAGAGGGATGAGATCAATAAGAAGTGGAAAGACAAGATGGACCACCTCCAGATCGGTGAGGTCCTCCTCTGATACCCCTTCCATCTGTAAACCTTGTAGATATCATCCATGCTCCTGGGTTTAATCCCCCTGGAGTGGCGATTCTAGAACGGCATATGAGGGACCATAATTCATGCAGGGGAGACAAACGTATCATTAGCTAATGATGCTATCTTTTAGTGATTGACAAGGGATGTGACCTATCAGCTTTTAGCTGGAGTCAGTGCCCCTGTGGCCCCAGCCCTGTATACGCTTTTGTATCTCCCACAGCTCATTTTTTCTGCCTGTTATAGTCCTGGAGGTGCTGCAGTTTGGGAGGGACGCCTCGGTGGCCGAGTCCTGGCTGGCGGGGCAGGAGCCGCTGGTGCGGGCGGCTGAGCTGGGCTGCAACGTGGATGAGGTTGAGAGCCTGATCAAGCGGCACGAGGCCTTTGAGAAGCTGGCGGCCGGCTGGGAGGAGCGCTTTGTCCAGCTGGAGAAACTCACCACGGTAAACAAGCCCCCCACCCCCCCAGACTGGATTTAGGGTTGGGGGTCAGCAGTACTCACGATTCCAGCAGCAGTCTTTTATGGGGTGTCCTGGATGGTCAATTTATATGACATAGCAGCTATCAAATAATAGAGGTCGTAAATGGATAGTTGGATTGCTTTTGGTTGGGGTGGCACAGTGGTGCAATGGCTTGCATGTTCTCCCTGTGTGTGAGGTTTCCTCAAGTATCTCCTGTTTCCCCCCACAGTCCAGAAACATGAGGTGAATTGGAGTGATCAAATTGCCTGTACAGTAGGTGATGTGTGCACTAAGAGATGGGTTGACACCCCTGTCTTGCTTCTGTAGCTTCTGGGATAGGCTCCAAACCCCCATGACACTCCATAGGACAAGTGGTATTGAAAAGATGGGTCGATCCCTTTTTATCTATCCCAATCATCTGCTCTCATCACTCGTAGCTGGAAGAGCAGGAGATCCAGAGGAAGAGGGAGGAAGAGGAGAGAGCGCGACGGCCCCCCACGCCACCCCCGGCCAAGGAGATGGTACTGTCCGAGGCGGAGAGCCAAATCCATGACTCCAATGCCAGGTGAGGCGACCCTGCTTCTTCTGTGACCTTTGACCTCACGGAGGGAGACCCCAGACCTTCTCATGACAGCTTTTTGCTCTTTCTCTGGCACAGGACCAGTCTGGACCAGACGACCCTGAACCAGTCAGTGTCCGTGAACGGCATCCACAGCGATCAGGAAACTTCGCAGGTGAATGGTCCCTCAGAAAGTAGGGCTCTTTTAAAACGGGGAGGGGGCACAGGGCAGCAGATGGACTGGGACAGCGCCTCCCACAGGAGACCGGGCTGTTGTTTGCCTCCAGCAAGGATAAAGCCACACAAAGTCTCATCTCGTATTTCTATACTTGTCTTCATTTTCTTGTTCATGTCCTACTGGGCAGCGGTTGTTTTTTTTTATTTGGAAGCACATTGTGATTATTGAAGGACCCCTGTAGTTAACCATGTTTGCATCACCCTAACCAGTTGTCCTTGTTCGTTGGCCAGTGGACAACCCAAATGGTTGAATTTGCAAATTTGGGTTTTGTATACGTCTCTACAGTACACCTTGTGTGACTGAAGTCACATTTTTTTTTTGTCTATTCGTGTTTTTAATCGTGTTCCCTTGTGCCGTGGCCAGAAGACTGCCAGCAGGGGGAGCCGGGAGTCTTGCACATGCACACATGTGCTCACGGCAGCACACCCGCATGCTACTGCTCATATAATATCTTCCTGTTGCATTTCTGTCTACAGTCAGTAACGATGTCAGTGGTCAAGAAGCCTGACACTAAACCTGCCCCTAAACCTGCCTTTAAACCAAAGTCCCTGGAGCGTGTGAGTATGGCGGCACGGCCCAGCCCCCGACCTTTGGCCCCGCCCCCTCATCCGCTTCCCATGCCCTTGATTGGCTGTAGCGCTACCGGCTGGCCCCATCTGAAAGGCATCATTGCGCACTTCCTCCTCGCTACGCCTTTGCTTCTCCATCGGATGTTGTGCCCCCCATTTTGTGCCAAGTTGGTTCATTCACATTTTTTTCTGTGGCTCCACATTGATCTTGGCAAGTCGGCTTGTGTATGCAGGGTGAGAACCTGCGTTCTGGATGTGCCAACGATGGTCCTGGCTGTTGGATAATCTCTGCTCAGCTTTGGGTGTGACCTGCCAGCCAGTGTAGTATATGTTCCATGTCTTCTGCTGATATGGAGCCTTTTGGGTGCCTTGGGTATCTGTGTGTATGTAGGTGAAGGTATTGGAAGTGGTTTGCGAGCTTCATACAGACCTGTCAAGGATGCTAACAGGTTATCTTCAAATCATGAATTTTTTTCCAGCAAATATCTTTTTTTTTACCGTTGGAACCTGCTAAGTATTATGTGTGAGTATGCATGGCTTTTCATGCAGTTTCAACACCCATCCCAGGTTCTGAGGGTATCTAAAGGTCACTCCTTGGGCCAGACAGCAGTTTATACCCCTGAGCACTTGGGGTGATCAAGATTTGGTGGTTACCGTACAAGATCCAGATATTTTCAGTCTAATAATGGGCAATACCTGAAACCACTCGTTACCTTGTAGCTGGGTAATCTTTGACCGTAGGACATTATTAGATGTCCTGTAGATGTAATGTAGCCCTGTAAACCAAGGTAAATATAGTTGTTAATGCTTTCTCCCGTGTGCCGCTTTGTGGTTGGATCTAGTCCCATGTGCTGGTGTTTAGATAGTGTGTGAGATCTGCACAAGCTCATGGGAGATTTACGTACGCAAAAATGTACTGAGGGTAGAATGAAAAGTGATTGGTTCACAGAGATAACCAATCAGACTATAGAGGGGGTGGGTGCAAGCAAATAGAGGAGGCGGAACCAACCAATCAAATGTCTTGGTGCCAGCACCTCTAGTTGCCTGGACCTACCTCCTCTACAGTTTCTTTGATTATGTCTCTAAACCAATCATTTTTCATTTTGCTCTCAGAACATTTTTGTAAAACTCCCACGAAGTCTGCATGGAGCTCACGCACAAATTCCTAGGTTCCCGGCCACTGTGTTTGTTGTCGTTCTTGATGTTTGTTGTTGCTCCTCTGTCTGCCTGGTCATGTGATCCATCTGAGACTTTGTGGCCTGTGGGAAAAGACCCCTGGGCCCAATTGGAAAATCGACTCCCGCTGCCTGTTCAGAACATCATCCTGGAGTCTCGCTGTAGTGGGAGGGGTGTTTTTTTTGTTGTTTTTTACCAGTGAGACCAGTTACGGCTCAGACTGGCAAATTAGAGGCGTTTTATTCCTTTGCTAGAATTTCCAGAAATCTCTGTGAAAACAGGCTGTTTTATTTTCACCACATTGCATGGCCTGCATTTTTTTTTTTAAAAAGTGCAGAAAAATGGTCATCGACTATCTGGAATCCACTTTCAGAAACCTCCCTGCAAGGCCCTAACAAACATAAATCAGCGAAGCTGTTTACTATAATTTGTAAAGGCTCCAAAAGTAGAAACAGCATTTTTATTATATAGTGTCCTTTTGTTATAGTGATTTAATAACCTTTCAAATCAAGTTGCCTAATATTGACCTATGTTAGGCTCCATTACCACTTATAGAGCCTTTACAAACCTGAAAGTCAGGTTACCTTCATGTTGAAACTTCTTTGAGATGACGCGTTTTTACGGTCTAATGCCAAATGACAAGGCGTTACTTGACCCTTCGTTTGACCTGCCCCTTCTGCTCTTTCCCTCCAATCATGATGGCCATGTGCGCTGGCCTTCCAGGGCTCGGAGTCCGAGTCGGCGAACGGCCCGGGTCGAGACAGCGGGCTGGCCTCGTCGTCCCGCCTGGACCCATCTGGCCCCTTCTCCACATTGCCTGGGAAGAGCACGGCTGAGCAGACGCCCCTGGAGACCACGGAGGGCATGTTGTGCCGGAAGCAGGAGATGGAGTCACACAACAAGAAGGCGGCCAGCAGGTGAGCCGTGCTTGTGTACCTGGGCTTACCGAACTGGATCTTACATCAAAGAGACATTGGATGTTTCTCAATACCAAGAACAGAGAGACCATATCTGTGGTCTTGTCAAGACCGGTCTTGCTAACTTGCCTCCCAATAGCGAACTTGGAAGTGAATCATAGGATTGGTCTCATTCGGCGAGGATGCAACCAATCCTTGATATTTAGAGAGGGGTAAGAAGAACATCTGGGGATTTTTACCATCTTCCATACTTCAGTTCTTAGTATTGGAACTGGTCTTCAACAATGGAAGATGACATCAAACGGGTACACAAGTACGGTCAAGTATGTAAATTGAGAAACGTCCATTATACGGGGATATGGCGTCGTTTGGGCTGCTCTCCTCAGTGCCTGAGATTCCGGGCAGATATTTAATAATAATGATATAATAAAATAATAATGACACTTTATTGAAAGCGGCCGTATTCTTCAAATGATGTCTGGGCAAAACTAACTCGAACACGTCGGAGAGAACAGTCTGTCGCATACTTAAAAGTCTGCCAACACCTTGTTTGATCTAAGTCGGCAAAAATCTAGAGGGCACAGAATGTTTTTGATGCTGCAGATCCAGATACAGAGGGCAAATTGACGCATTGTGGCAAGTGCGTGACACATTTTAATAAAGGAGATAACAGCTCTTTTAAAATGGAAGTTGCTCTCCTTATTAACGACCACTATTAGTTTAATATTGGCAACAGCACGGCTGAGGAAACCAGGACTTCACACAACACTCATGGTTACGTGCCACGAAACACATTTTGTCAATTTCATTTTAAGTATATGGTCAATTGAAATATTAATTGAGAAATTGAATTTTCCATCCATCCATCCATCCATTCATCCATCCATCCATCCTTACTTCTCAGTGTGCATGATAACCCAGTCTTATTAGCTTAAATTATTAAGCCAAGAGAGAAGATGTACTTGTTGATGTACTGTACTCGTTTATATAAATCACAAAGCATTTTACGGATGATCTGTGGAGGTCTGTTAGAGGGCTGAGGAGCACAACCAGTGTGTGGTCAGGTGTTGGTGCTGATGGCACGGCCTACTGGTGTCTGCACGCAGGTCCTGGCAGAACGTGTACTGCGTGCTGCGCAAGGGCAGTCTGGGCTTTTACAAGGACAACAAGAGTGCCACCAATGGCGTCCCCTACCATGGCGAGGTGCCCGTCAGCCTGGGCGAGGCCACCTGCGAGGTGGCGCACGACTACAAGAAGAGGAAACACGTCTTCAAGCTCCGGTGAGTACAGGGGAGAAGAGAAGGTGGGAGGAATGAGGAGAGAAGAGAGCGAAGGAGAAATATGGGGAGAAGGGAGGGAAGGGGGAATCGGGGGGAGAAGGAAGGGAAGGAGGGGAGAGGGGAGAATAGAAGGAAGGAGGGATGAGGGTTGAAGCGAAGGAGGAATGAGGGTTGAAGGGAAGGAAGGAGAAATGAGGGGAGAAGGAGGGATGAAGGGAGAAAGGAGGAAAGGTGGGATGGGGAATGAAGTGAACGAGGGATGAGGGTTGAAGGGAAGGAAGGAGGAATGGGGAGAAGGGAGGGAAGGAGGGATGAGGGGAGAAGGGAGGGATGAGGGGAGAAGGGAGAGAAGGAGGAATGAGGCAAAAGGGTGGGAAGGAAGAATGAGGGGAGAACAGGGAAAGAAGAATCAGGAGGAGGGAGGGATGACGGGAGAAGGGAGAAAGGAAGAATGAGGGGAGAAGAGAGGGAAGGAAGAATCAAGGGAGAAGGAAGGGAAGGAGGGATGAGGGGAGAATGGAAGGTGGGAAGAATGAGGAGAGAAGGGAGGGACGGAGGAATGAGGGGAGAAGAGAGGGAAGGAGGGATTAGGGGAGAATGGAGGGAAGTAGGGATGAGGCTTGAAGTAAAGGAGGGATGAGGGTTGTAGGGAAGGAAGGAAGGAGAAATTAGGGGAGAAGGAGGGATGAGGGTTGAAGTGTAGGTGGGATGAGGGTTGAAAGGAAGGAAGGAGAAATGAGGGGAGAAGGAAGAATGAGGAGAGAAGGGAAGGCAAAGTCAGCGAGAGGGGACTGGGAGAGCCATCTGACTGACCAGGGTTTCTCTCCTTACCTGGCTGCAGGTTAGCCGACGGGAAGGAGTATCTCTTCCAAGCGAAAGATGAGGTGGGTGCCACACAATCATTAACTTACATCACCGATAATTTGTTACATTGTAAGACTGAGCTGCTTGGCAGAGACATCCTTAATGCCTGTGAATATTTTCAGTTTTAGGGGAGAGTTTCTGTAAACGTAATAGGTCATACTCCTCAAAGACTGTGCTGCCTCCGGACACCCCAAGGGTTCTGTTCGTTATGCTGCATGTGCCGTACAGAGTGCATTGTGAGCTGCTGTGGCCAAACACAATGTCTTCACTCGTCCTTCTGCTTTCAGCCTGAGATGAACTCCTGGATCCGCTGCATCGTGTCTGCGATCCCAGCACCAGCCGGGGGCTCCCCCCGGGGCATGATCCGAGCCATGACCATGCCTCCCATTTCCCCCGCCTCTGGCGAGGGCAGCGCAGTCGTCATGCGCAACAAAGAGGGCAAGGAGAAGGACCGCGAGAAGAGGTTCAGCTTCTTCGGCAAGAAGAAGTAGGCTCCACCCCCCCAAGTGGAAACGGCCAATCACAGACAACCTGGAAAGTGAGATGAACACGTTGGCCCTCAACCTCCCTGGTTGCTGGGAGACACCTCTGCTGCTCCAACAGAGCTGTGCCGTTCACCTTTGTTTAAGCCATCATGGTAGCTTGTGGGTCATTTCAACTGATGCCAGGGTGGGGGGGAGGTCCGTTGCCTGGGTTCTCGTGGACTCTGCTGGAACGTGTAAATCAGAGGATGTCGTGGGATAGGAGGGGCTGTGGGGCCTGGAACAGGTGGGAAGCGATATCAAGGCCAAGAATCATCAGGTCAGGAAACATCTTAGCGTCCATCTTATTTATCCATTCCTCCCCCATTGTTTTCATATTTGGAATAGTCCGCCCCAGCAACGAGCAAGCAGATAAGAGGCGAGCTTTTTTCCACAGCTTATCGCTGACAGCTGTAAGTTGAAGCTGTTTTTAAGGATGTCGAGGTTCCTCTCATCCCTCTTCATGTAAAACAGCTTGAAGGACCGAGATAATTTCGTTTTTTTGTTTATTTTTTTGGTATCACTATTCTTATTACCTTTATTATTATGATTATTATTGTTGTTGTTATTTATCTTTTTGCTGTTGACAAAAGATTTGAAAAAGAAAGAGATTTAAGAGTACGTAAGTTTAGATTCTTTGAGAAATTCTGCGGAGATAAGCAAGGAATATTGGGGTTAATGCTGTATTTGCAGAACCATGCTGGTCAATTAATGTTACTTGTGTTAGTTATTTTCCCTTAAATCTCCAGCTTTAAAGTGTTTTACAGAAGATTAGAGCTGTTGGCAGTTAAGTTTTTTTTTTTAAGTAATTTTAAGAATTAATGTCGGTTCATCTATTTAAAGAGGTTGTTTTTATTGTCATTTTTTTTTCTTTAATTTATCTGTATTTTATTCATTTTGGGATTACGCTTTTTTGCTTTTTTGAAGTTGTGTTTTGGGAATAGAGTATATAGACTTTGAGTTGTATATGTGCAGTTTCTGCACTTAGGTCCATTTTCTGGTTTATAAGTTCAGTGCCCTGCTGTTCAATAAATAGGAAAAATGAGGCTTTGGTGGGAATGGCTGTTTCCGGAAGGTTTGCATATGTAGGGCATGCTGCTCTTCATTTAACGCTAACCCACCTGATTATTTTACGGTGCGTGTATATTCTCTCAAGAAAAGGACACTGGCTGTTAGCTTAGGGTGCTGACTCGAGTCTGAAACATGGTGAATGGAGGCTGAGAGGCAGAGGTTGTAGTTCCTGAAAGTGACCAGCGGGTGAAGTAAGGGAAGTTGAGCACTGGATGACATCCAATCAAAAAAATAAATAAATAAAATTGCTAGATTCAACTTTGGACTTCCTGTGTTAGAGGCATTCTCTCAGGTCTATTTTTTAATGAAAGTAGATCATAGATACAGTTTCCTATGTGAAACAGGGAAGATGTTGCCCATGACACATGTTGAAAAGCACACGTGTTTGGACCAACAAGTGAACATCAGTGGATTTTCTGTTAATGCTGCATATGACCGGACTGACTTTCTCCCCTCAAAAGAGGAAGGTCACTGCCTGCATCTAGGGTCTGAAGATCCCCGCGTTTGTTCCAGGGGTTGGTCCTTGTTTTGGGAGCGACGAGTGTCCTCTTAAACCTTGGAACTCTGGAAGGCAGCCATCTTAGTTAAACCTGCCAGTTATTCCTCTGTCGTCTCTCTCTCCCCATGATGGCCATCTTAGCTAAACCAGGGCTGCGGGCAGTGTGTGAGAATGCTGCCTAACCTGCAGCCCCCGTACCAGGGGACCAATTAAACCCAGAACACCAATTGATGGGACCATGGTGACCCTTAGCAGCAATGCTAGATACGCTAGATCCATTCTCTGGCATCATTCCACGTGGAATTTTCTGTGCTCAGCATGTGGCGTGAGCAATACAGAGATCTTCTACAATGACCCAGCTTATGACCTGCCCAGTCGAGCAACACTGGTGAGGATGGACCCCCGCCCCACCCATCCCCATTATTTACAGGTCATCTCTGGGTTTCAGTTGGAATACTCTTCCTGCTGACCCTACACCAGACACCTCACGTGTAGAAAAACACCAGGGCTTCTTGTTCAGTCTGCTGTGGAAAGGTGACGAGGTCCTTCAGAATGACCTTAGCCCACTAATGCATAAATACTGTGTAATTAATTTAAAAAGGGTATTACACAATGTTTCCATTAAGTATATACATGGTTTACCATCTAAACAGTGGTCATCGCAGGACTGGAAGCTTTACGAAGTCAAGGAGGAATGTCCACGGTCATGTGACGGAAGGCGATAGGGACGTCTGGTCCACGAAAAAAAGGACGCATCCACTCAGATGGACACGAGAAGTAACTCCGGTTCGTGCGTCATGTGGCGGATGATGTCACGGCGCCGACTCAAGTGTTTTTTTTCCCTCATCACGTCTCCTAGGTAACCGAGGCAGGGACGGCCATGTGGTTAGCGCGAGGTGGAGGGCACTGCGCTTTCCGCTCGCGCGCGGACGCGGCAATCAGATTATTTATTTTACTTACTCACATAAGTGGCGAAGTATTTAATCTTTGAATATGTTAATTTAAAGTTTATCGCACAACAATAATACTCAAATAGGATACCAAAAATAAGTATATAAAGGACAAAGTAGCTTCCTTCACTTGGGATAGTTCCTCTGGGGGGGAAGGAGGTTGCATCTGGTACTTCTGCTTATTGAAAAGACCTGTGAACGCCCTCCCCTATACTGCCATGTTTATTTTAATTTTCCATTTCCATTTTTTGTGACTCGTCGATTTCAGTTCATCAACGCCACTATTACGATTGGTTATTATAATGATTATTATTATTATTATTATTATTATTATTGTTGTTGTCGTTACTACTGCTATTCCTACTGCGCTTCTTCACCGCTGTCCATGTACCCGCAATGCCCGAATTTTCCACATGATGTCAGTGTGCTGTGGGGCATTATCATCACAGATTAAAAAAACGACTGTTTGTCGACTTGTGTATCTATATCAAATACAAAAAAATAAACTAAAAAAATAAAATAAAACTTGGTTTAAAAGAAAAAAAAGGACAAAACTCTAAATGAAAATCGCCGTGTGTTTTAAGCTGTGTGCGAATTTTTTTTGTCTCGTTTCATATCCATCCAACAGGGGTGGAAATTTGGGCAGGGGAACAACCCTGGGCCTAGCATTCTGGGGGGGGGGTGCTTATCTCGACTCTATTTTGTAGTCTTTCATAATATAATATATCATAAATTTGGCTGATTGATCGACCTGTGCGTTACCTCCTCCCCCCACCCTCATCGGTAAGTTTTACCGTTGTCACCCCATCCTTTGATTAGCATATCACTGATTACAATAAGGTATGCTGTTTTTAATTCCCTCTCATTTTTCTTTCAGCTCCAAAAAAAAAAAAAAGCCCGATGTCCCACTTAGGAGACCCCCTACCCAGGTCAGCCTAGGGCCCCCAGAGAAGTTAGTCTACCCCCCCTCCCCTCCAGTTAATAACGATTTTTTATTATTATTATTATTTTCTGGAGCCACATTTCTGAAGTATGAGAAGTGGCTTTTCCTCTGAAAAAGAATCTAAAAGTGACCAGAACCAACTTCTCATCAATAGCTAATGACTATCAATATCAGTGCAAACCATATGTCACTATGGATTTTTATTTCCCGAAATGCACTTTGAAAGTGTGTGAGATGTTAGCCAGTCGCCCTGGGCAAGCCTGCCCTGTGGCCTGTGCTTTGCAGAGGAGAACAATGAGCCTTTGAATAATACATAATGGCGCTGGAAGCTGCAAGGCATCGCCTTTCTGACTTATTAACTTTCATAAAGCTTGCACTCTACCAGAGGGTTAAGTACAGGCAGCATTGGACTTCGGCTTTGTAAATAATGGAAAAATACGTGGTGCTGCGATCTAACAATTTGCATTTCCCGAATTCGGCAGTGAGCTTGAGGGCAGAGCCTTCGGTGGAAGAATGGTAAACATGTGCGTCTCTCATAAATCATGACAACACTTGTTGGTTTTTCAGTTGCTTGAGAGCGGCCCTTCACATCTCTGGGTTTGTAAAATCGCTTGTAAAACGCCTAGCGCTGGCTGCAGCTCATTCTGGAGAACCGTCACACCTTTGAGGTGACGTTTCAGAATTCCAAGTCAGCCTGGATGATTGTGACTTTCCAAGTGGCTGAAAATGGCTTTGAACTCAGTCACATGACTACAAAATCCAGGGAGAGTTCCAGTTCTGCTAAAGATTAGATTGCGAAGGGTTACACTAGGGCAACAGGAGTTTCTAAAATTCAAACTGAGGAAAAAGAAACTAATCAGGAAGGAAGCCGTGAAATTTCCTGTTTATGGATTTTTAAAAAAAAATTTGGCTTCTATTATAGGCAAAGGTTTTTAGTAGACGTGCAGTCGTTAAGGATGGAAGAAGAGCCATCTTTCAGGCAGACATGTTCTTTGGTTACAGTTTCTCATCCAGGCCTCCGTTTGGATGAGAAAACTTGCCTGCTGCTGGCCATATGTGGGGCGGCCCATGTGAAAAGGTCACCTTGTGTCACCATCTGCATCCATGGTTTCCTTCTGGCAACAATATCCATCAGATACGGAGAGGGAGTCTGGATCGTCGTGCGCAAATAGCCGCTAAAAGGACTTGGAAAGCTCCCAGGGGCAGGTAACAGGAGAGCACAAGCCTGGGCAGTCATCTGTGACCAACGGGGACCCACAGGACCATGCCGATGGGACTACTGGAGAAATATATCAAGTGTGGTGGCCACTTCCGTCAGTGACACCCTCAGGCTACAGTGGGTGGTCCCACCAGAACCAGAACACCTATATAAACATTTGTGAAGAGCCATGTGGGTATATTTCAAGGACCAGGTCAAGTGTATGCGTATGTCTGATGCAACATTATAAGGTTGAAGCAGAGCTGCTATCACTAGCCATCTGGTAAACGCTGAGATTTTATTCATTTATTTATTTATTTATTTAGCCCGTCCCTCTGTTATGCATGTAGCGAAATTTATTCTTGACGTTTAGTTGCGTGCCACTTTTACACTCTGTCTGCAACAGCCTTGGGCTTCAGATCATTAAACAGGCCATAACATCTGCAGTTTATTTAGAGCAGGGACAGAAGACGCAATCAGGAAAACGCACAGAACAAGAACCTTGGCGTCCCTGCCGGACGCTGTGGCCCCCACAAGGCAGAAGCCCCCCCTGAGCTTTTCCTGTTCAGTGTGATTCACGCAGGGTATGGCTCTGGAACACCTCCATCCAGCTTCCATAACCTCATAGCCTGCAGCCAATCCCACAAAGCGCCCTGGATGGGATTCGGGATAAGGAGGTCTATGCATGTAGACCAGTGGTCACCAACCCTGTTCCTAGAGATCTACTGAAGGGCCTGATTATGTGTATCAGGTGTGTTAAATTAGACCTAGGCTCTGCAGGGTGGTAGCTCTCCAGGAGCAGGGTTGGTGACCACTGGTGTAGACCAGGGTCATGCTTTTTACATAGTAACATGTACTCAGGCCGACAGCCCGACCCCATGCCTGTTGGGAGTCTAAACCACTTGCAGCTCCATCACCAACCTGGTGTCTCTCAAACTGTTATGGTTGTGTGCTCGTGCTATAGCCCTCAGAGGAACTGAAGAGCCTGGTACACAGGACTGACTCAACCTTCCAAGGGGCCCTAGGCAAAGCTTTACTCTGGAAGCCCCACTACCAAGAAAACCGATGATCATTTCACTTCCTCTGTAGTGCAAGTCATTCGGGTGCCCTCAGCAACTGCCTGTTCTGGCATTAGTTAGTGCTGGCCATCTTATTGCCTGCACATAAATATTTTAACTTCACGTATATGGTTTTATTTTTGTAATTATTTTTAATTGTGTGTGATTATTTTTATTTATAAATTATATATGAAAATATTTTTTTTTCATGACATTGTCTGGGCTCCCATGTGTTGATCAGGCCTTAGGCAGCTGTCTAATTGTGCTGGTAGAATCCTGTTTAAGTTGAGGCTGAGCCAAGATTCGATCCCTGGTCTTGTGGCATTATTTGGTCATTCCTGATATACAGCCGTGGAAAAAATTAAGAGACCAAAACACAATTTTTTGTTTCACTCATTTCTCAATTTATTGTAGTGCGTCTGTGAATAATATATATATATATTTGCAAACTGCAGCCTGGTTCTTCTCTTTTTTTCTCATTAATGAAGGACTCCTTCCTTGCCTTATGGAACTTCAGTCCTGCTTCTAGGAGCCTGATATGAACTGTCCTAGCAGTGCACTTCACACCTGCACTTAATGTTTCCCATTCCTTTCGAAGGTCACTTGAGGTCATCCTCTGTTTTATGAGGCACTGTAGGATAAGCTAACGGTCATCTCTGGCATTAGAAAGTCGCTTCTCCCCTCTATCTGGCTGGTTTCTGGTCGATCTCAGTGTCTCCTGCTTCACCTTGTTCTTGTGTACTGCTATCTTAGAAACTTTGAGCCTGGAAGCAGCCTGCCTCACAGTGTAGCCTTCTGCCCGCAGAACCACGATTAAAACATAATTTAAAAATGCTGATTTGTTTAAAAAAATACAGTGGTCTCAATTTTTTCCATGGCTGTATGTTTGTGCTTTTCATAATCTGCAAGTATCAACAACAGGAGATGGGAAAGAAATATACAAGAAAAGGCAGATATTTCAGTAAGTGTCTGGTCTGTATTCATGCCCAGGTACCTTGAATTTTGAGTTCAGTCCTACTCACAGATTTACATTTTATTTAGATACTTTTATCCAATTTTGAAGAAGCAGGGACAAACAGTCACTGGTGCAATTTGGGGTTAAGGGCCTTGCTCTAAGACCCAACCCTGCAATCACTCTGCTAATCCTCGGATTTGAACCAGCAACCTTCTAGTCCTTGGCATAACAGCCCAACTTCCGGAGGCACATGCTAGATCTTGTTTATGTAAATTACTCATTTATACAGCAAGATATTTTCATCCAAGTTTATTGAATCTTGCCAGAGAAACTGTTCTGGTTAGAAATTTATTTAGATTGCATGATTTCTTGATATATATGTGCAAGTTGATTTCTCTCAGCTTCCAATATTCAATAATTTATTGTCAAGGACGTTGAAACTGGTTTGTTAATAAAGTTAATGAGTTACTGCTGACTTTGGTAAATGTATTTCCTTTAGAAAAAGCCACTATTTAGATTAGGCTTTGGAATTAATTGTATTTAATCTTACCTCTTGTTGGTTCAACCACAAAGCAAACACAAGAGTGTCCTGAACGCAGTAACTCAACAAACAGGTTGAGATATGAAAGAGTGACATCTTGGCCGGTGGCAGGATGCTATTAGGGGAGACAGATGACGGGGTCACTGCTCTGTGGGAAGCATTAGGCAGCTCAGACAGAAGCTTCCATCGTCAGCTTCGTTTCACACTCACACTTTCGCGAAAGTTCCTCTTCCTGAAAGAACGCACCTCGCTCTAGAAACTGACCGCATCGATCGCGTGCATGTGGCTATCAGTTGTTAGTTTTCTTAATACAGTATTTTCTGGACCAGGATTATCCTTCTTCCCTCTAATGAGTATTAAGAAACTGTACTTACTTATGGATATTGACATGCATTACGCATAAGTCAAATTATAAACGTATGCTAGAGACTGATTCTAAACCGAACATAATCCAAGGTACGTAATCCACCGAAGACATTCGTTACGTGTCATCAGATATGTCCTGCCTAATTTAAGCGCAGTAATTCTAAATATGCAGCTAGCAGATGGTTAAAAATCTCAGCATTATACATAAATTATGAGGCGATGTGGCTAATGGCGATGCGGCTAATGGCATTCTATTACAATATTGCCAACTGATGGATTTCAAAATAATTCCCAATGTTTTCTGTTATGACATTTATGTCACCAAAATTTTGATATGAATGTGGTTTGGAAAAACATGCAGAGAAAACTTTCTTGGGGTGATTGGATTATAATTTACTTTCTGCGAGCCAGTTTTGAATCAAGACGCTCATTGTTCTTCCCACAATGATAACACGTAATTTCCCTAAACTAATCACCGGTGAAATCTCGGCAGGTCTCATTTGCGATTTAAGGGAGTTTCAAAGGTCCTGTTAAGTCTATAGTTCGATTGATCTCCAGTTTGCTAACCAAATGCTATCTTACAGTTTGCTTTAGTTGTTAATTGGGAAAGAACTCGTTGCTGGAATACACAGGATGTTTGGTGGGCAACGATTGTGCTCATGCTCCTGTCTCTGTATGTGAGAAACAGAGAAAGGAAGTGGAACTTTATTTTAGGAGCTTATATAACTTGATCCATTTCTTAAATAGGCCAGTCAAAACAGCGGGAGTCTCTAGTAAGAAATACTAGTCTACCGCGGCTTCTATAATCCGATATACCAGACTTACTACATCTGAATTTAGCCCTTTCCGGATCCGAGCCCACCAAATCCACTATTGCACTTAATGTAAAATATTTTAACCTTGTCTGCATGCAGTAAAGCATCGTATTTGTTTTCGTGCACATGTAGCAGACGTATAATAGCTAAAACTGAAAGAACATTACGATCGATGCAAACGCTGCAGTTGAATTCGATTCTCTGTATCGGTAAATATGCGTGGTGTAATGACAAGCCCACGTTAGCGGGTGCGTCTTACTATTTCTGCTGCAAGTCATGTGGGACTGTTGTGCTGCCTACGTTTCGGGGGTTTTATCATTCCCGACAAGAAATAAGGAATTTTATTATTAAGGCTGGAAACGATTTTGGAATGTTGGTATGACTTGCATCCTTCCACCCATCCATTGCTGATAAATGCTTGTCGTTTCGTAATTGCAGGGCGCGGGGCATTCCTTGGAAGTGCAGGCAAAAGGTCGAAACGTGTCTGCACGCCGTGACGTTCTGCACAGCATCTCAAAAGTAACGCGCGTTTGAGAAAGGGGGGGGGGATCCAGTGCCGTGATTTCCGGGCTGCCGCCACTAAAGTGTGTGCATTTGCCTACAACGTGAGACTCGGTGAAAGCGAGACTGTGCCCGGATCGCACGATTGTCGCAACACGGCTCCGGGCTCCGGCAAAGCAGCAGTTCCCACGGCGCCCAGCGACGGCTACTCTGCTGCTGCAGATGCCGGGGACACCCAGGCAGTACGGATCGTGTTGTCGATGTCGGGCTGTCCACTGAAAAGGATATTTTACCCCAGCTTCCCAGATGAAAAAGGGGCATTTTATTCCCCGTTTCAAATACGTAAAGATACAAGTACGGCTTCGGACGCCTGAATGATCGGAGGTAAATTCGGATCCTTGATTTTGATTTTAAATCCCCCGTCCGTGTCTAACTTAGGCTACCTGCGGTAACTGAATGAAGGGGAGTGGGGGATGCGGAACGGGGTGAATTATTTTCCCCTGAACTAGCAGTTTTGGGGCGTATCTATCAGTAATCCGTGATTCTTTCAGGATCTTGTATTGATGATTTTGTTATATTATTTTTACCAGGTATGAAAAAATGCAACAATGCCCAGGAAATGAAATTAATTTGGAATAAAAATATCACCGAGGTCGTACTATATCGGTATATCCACGCTTTTAATAATTGTGAGAAAATACAGGATGATGATTTTGCATTTATTACGATGTTCATGTTTCGGTTGAACTCTAACCTGCAGGAACGTTGCAAGACATCAAGGAAATTTATAATACGGTTTTAACGAGTTGACATCATTATGGGCGTGCATTTAAGCATCTTACTCACATCAACCACATTATCAGGTCTGGATTCTGGTAAATGAAGTTGATGTCACTGGGCATTAGATGTTACAACTAACTAGTTCGTGTTACAACTAACACGAACGTAGTAATGATAGTTGCAGTTCTTTTCCGATTACAGTAAATGCATCTTACCAGTACACTGCGTTGTGACGTTAAGACATTTCCTAGCCGTGTCTATACTTTAAAACTGGTTGGAAATAGGTGCAAAACCTATATATGAACATGTTACAGCTTATGATGCCGAGCTGAAATGTTGAGTGGACTGTTTTAAATTCTGTCGCAACAACTTATTGAATAATGCATTACAATACCAGTATGATAATAAGTAATACTGAGACATCTATGCACAACTTAAATGGCATTATAGTAACAGCGTACATGGCCGGTATATACTTTTGAGATCTTATACATATTCACTGAAGGAATTTCCCAGAACGAATTTGAATTGGGGGGCAGCCTGAACTACAGACAGCCGCGTTACACTTTAACGGAGCTTGACAGTGTAGTTTCAATAGCTACAGTAAGAGCATTGTTCAAAAAGCGCTCACTTGCAGGCTAAAGTATGTGTACTTCAAACAATGATCCTCTTAGACCCCAAACACTGTTCATTGTGAGAATTCGCGTCTTAGTCCGTGAAAAAACGTCTGTGCTTGGGCTTATGTAAAAGATGAACACCCCTCCCAAGCGTGGGACAATTAACATGGGGAAGATGGTGGCACAGGAGGTAGTGCTATCGTTCGGCAACTGGAGGGTTGTAGGTTCGAGCCCGGGTTCCTCCTGACCCCATCAAAGTGTCCTTGAGCAAGACACTGAACCCCGGTGTGCAGGTTGGCGCCTTGCATGGCAGCCTCCGCCACCGGTGTATGAATGTGTGTGTGTGTGTGGATGGGTGAATGTGAGGCATGAATTGTAAAGCGCTTTGAGTGCTCGTAGGAGTAGAAAAGCGCTATATAAATGCAGTCCAACTGTGAGCAGCCCCGCTTTTGTCGCCCCCTGCCCACATGAAGACGCGCACGGCATTAAGCTGCGATGCAGCAACATGTCTTTCAGATGGTATCAGTTGTATATCTCCTGTAATGGCACGCCTCCTCTAATGTGAAACCATGTAATACTCGTTATACCTGTATTTCACGAATCGACGCTTATTGGAAAAATTGTTGCTCGTTCATGTAGCCTTGATGTTTGCTTGGTTCAAAGTGTTTTGTGTCATTTCGCCGTAGCTTTCAGTTTTGTTATTTTAAACACGCATTATTCAAATCACGTATTTTCTCTAAGTGATCCGATGCTGTGTAGGTATTTGTCAGTTTATGTTCGCCGGTTTAGTGGGTAATCAATGAGAATAAAATGCTCTGTTTGGAAGACTAGAAGAAATTCACGCCCACTCCAGATGAAAACAAAGCGTATTGCACGTAGGGTGTGTGTTTATAAAGAGACTTACTTTATTTAATTAAGTTCAGATGTAGCCTCACACTTGCAGGTTGTGTAATCGACTCCTGCCCCCCACTACCTGAGTATTCATTTTACATATACTCCATGTTTGCGTGACTTTTCTCCAGGTGATGGATTTAGCATCCACCGTTGCTGATCCCGGCATGTTGCGCCATCCTGTTTCCTGCCTTTCCCACGTTTCGCATGCCAGGCAGGCTGTGGCGTTCCTAACGCCTTCCTGTCCAAGTGGGAGAGAGTCGGAACGGGCTGTTCTTTGGTGCTGGCTCCGCTGGAGGCATTTGTCATGCACTATGTAGCGACGATGGGCGCCTGTCATCCCTTAGGACCCCCTGCTGGTGCTCCGTGGTGTCTAAGACAGCCGCCGGCTCAAAACTACCATTAGTAACTAAATATATCACCACATTCCTACAAATAAGTTGGTGACCTTGTTCTGGTCCTTGATGCACACTGGAGTTACGCCCCTTGTGTGGCTAATTATGTTGTGTTCTTTTCCAGATAGTAAGTATTTTTATTCAGGTAATTTACAACATCAAGTAACCTAAAGACTTCTGAAAAGTCTCTTTTGCCACATTATCCGGACCGCACACCCGCCATTGTTTAAGGACAGATCTGACAGAGACCGATGTGCTTTCACATCCGAATCATCTCGATGGAAACTGCGTAGGACAATTTTAGACACTGGAATCAGGGTGGGAATCCTGTCTCTGTGGAACGTGTGCCATTTTGCCTCCAGGCCGTCAGAACTCCTGCCTGAACATGACTTGGGGATGAGCGCGAGCTCTAGGCCGTGAAAAAAACAGACAAAAAAGCATTTGAAAAAACAGCCCGGAGGTACAATGTAACCACTGAGGACAAGCTGCATATTGCTCAATGCTGTGGGTGCCTGGGAAGATGAGAGAGACTTGTCAAGACCCATGCATGTACAGTGTTCTGTGATTATTATTATAATTAACATTACAGTTACTGTTTTTTTGTTTAGTAGAAGCTTTCATCTAAAACAACGTACAGTTGGGAAAGCATGGTCAGCCAGTCCCTGGAACAAATAGGGGTTAAGGGCCTTGCTCAGGGGCCCAATGGTGAAATAAGTCTGCCAACTCTGGAATTTGAACTGTCGACCTTTTCGATCACGGACACAGCCTCCTAACCTCCTATTATTATTATAATACTACAGACAGACAGACAGACAGACAGATACACACACAGACACACACAGACACACAGACACACACACACACACACACACACACACACACACACACACACACACACATATACTATAATATCATTGTCTCTATACCCCTCCATCAAATAAATAGTTGTTCATTTATAAGTCAAGACCAAGATTTTGTTTCAACCAACCAGTTGGAGGACAAAGAGTCACAGTCACAGAATACTCAACTGGTTGGTTGAAACAAAATCTTGGTTTGGATTTTTACTTTCTGGATGTGAACTGTCCCCATCCATCTCATGTTTTTATCCAAATTGACTCACAGTAGAGGGAAGGGTTTCAATCTGTGTGTATTTCATGGGATTTGAACATACAACCACGTTATTGTTAGCTCAGTGCTGTATTTGTCGAGCTATATAAACTATTTTTGTCATTGTCTACTTTCGTAAACACTAGGCTTCTTGCTGGCAGACATAATGCACCATCTGAAAAACAGCCCTTGAGAAGTCTGAGCGGGCTTGAGGTCCGCGTGCTGCTTCTGATCGCCTGTTTCCGGTCTCTCGTGTTGGCTCTCGGTACGAGGGCGTAGCAGAAACAGTCTGACAAAGGAAGCCCCTTTCCCGTGACTCAAAGCTCCTGCCAGCTCTGGGAACTTTAGCCCGGGATGCGCGAGTGGGAGGCTCTTCTTCCTCTAAGTTACGCCTCATCCTGGCGCTGGAAGGGAATCCTGATATTCCACTGGGAGCCCAGGAAGCAGCGTGGATTTCCATTAAGGACGCGGCAGATCGGATCGTGATGCGAGCTGGCTGGTTGTTCAGTGCCCTCCGATCTCAGTCTCCTGTTTGTGCTGGCGTCCTCATCTCCTCCTTAATTATCATTGACACTATTCATGCTTCCTAAAGCATTTCTGTTCATTTTCTTCACGTATGAATGAACCATGTGCACAGTGAACCCTATACAGATTAACAGACACAGAAAGGTATTTGTTTTTTCCAGTCTGCAGTGGCTGGTCTATATGCATAACCCCAAGCTGCGAGATTTATATCCTTTATTGTGTTTATTTTAAAGTGAACAGTACTCCACAGATTGATTTTTAATTAACCCTGTGTGTGTTCGAAGTGTCTCAGAAATGCATCTTCACTCAATTGTATTGTCAGTGTTTTTGTAAGTTCGCAGTGGGGGGTGATGCTGTTTTGCATGGTGATTTATGGAGGGATGATGAAGTCTCACACACACACACACAGACACACACACAGGGTCATGGTGACTTGGTCTGTCATGAGGAAACTGGTAGAATAATAGTTCCAGGCAGACTGGAGGGGGGGGGGGTTGCAGTTTTTAGGGAGAGATAAGAAATCTGCCATTTAACAGCTGAGAGAAAAGGCTGCAAGTGCTGCCTTACTGGGGTTTTTTTCACCAGAACTGAGAGAAACTGAGAGGGGACATTGGCCTGCTGGTCAGACTGGTCATTAACAATTCAGTGCAAGCCGTGACTAAAACGTCTGACTCACTTCAGGCCTGTGTTACATTAAACTGCTTTTTTACACAGACTACAAGCATTGGTGGCTTTCCTTATATCCGGCTGACCGCTGGGATTTGCCTGATCAGAAATGAGCTTTGATTTCTTCCACTTTTGTTTCGTTAGGGTACGCAAATTGCAGATGGATGGGACAGGCACCTCCGGAGCCATCATCTGACTGCATTGCTACATCCCCCCGCGGATGACATCACAGGTTACTCAGATCGGCACTCCCTTGAAGACGTCTTCCGAGGCTCGGGAGTTTTGAACCCCTCTGCTTCAAGCTTTGTGGATTTTTTTTCTCTACGGCTCGATCTCAGTCTGTAAAAAAAAAGCTATTTACCCTTCTACCCCCTGGCCTGCATTCGTAGCCTCTGGGCTGTTATCCAGCAGGGGAAGAAGGTGACCTGGATTGCAGACTAAACTAGAAGGGTACCCCCCTCCGTACGTAGGATAGGTCTCCTCCCACAGCCTCCTGGATCTCCCTTTCTGCGGAGGATAACTCAAAGTCTTGTGGTCCCAGGGAGAGGGCAGTCATGTCCAGCAAGGCCCCCATCTACTTGAAGCGGGGGAGTCGTAAGGGGAAGAAGGAGAAACTTCGCGACATCCTGTCGTCAGACATGATCAGCCCCCCACTGGGGGATTTCCGGCACACCATCCACATCGGCAGCGGCGGCGGTGAGGATGACGTGTTCGGGGACCTCTCCTTCCTGCAAGGGAAGTTCCACCTGCTGCCCGGAAGGCGGGACCCCGACACTCAGGAACGTTCTGCCTCGCCCGGCCGCCCAGCCAGCGTCTGCGGCCACCCACTATCCTGCCGGAGCTCGCCCCTGCTGAAGAACGCCCTCTCTCTGCCCATCATGGAGGCTGCCCGGGCCCTTACGCTGCCAAGCCCCAACACTGACCGCACTCACATCCCGCCCCAGGCTGACCACGCCCACATCCAGCATCAGGCCCCGCCCCCTAAACCACCCCGGCTGCATCTCGACGACAGAAGGCTGTCGTCTCCGCCGATGGTCACCCACCGCTTCACCGAGCCATCTCCGGACAGCCCTCCTGGGCTCCCCAGTGAGGACCGCTGCTTGCTCCGGGAGTCTTGCCTGGAGGACACGATGGAAGAGCAGCCATACCTCTCCCACGCCGGATCCCTACTCTCTCTACACCTGGACCTGGGGCCCTCCATCTTGGACGATGTGCTGCAAATCATGGACAATCACGACATGGACCGCCTCAACGGATCCTGTCTACACGGGGGGCTCCATGAGATTTTCACCTGAGCCCAAACCCCTCCCCCCATCCTTTTTTTTAACTAATCTCCAACACAGCAGAGGTGCCAATTTCAGGTCCAGAAAGTAAAAATCCGGACCAGGATTTTGTTTCAACCAACCAGCTGAGCATAAAGAGTCACAGTCAAATAATACTCAAGTGGTTGGTCGAAACAAAATCCTGGTCTGGATTTTTACTTTCTGGACCTGAAATTGCCACCTCTGCAACACAGCCATCGTTTCTAGAATTTTCCTGCTACTGTTCGTCAAGAAGATCAGCTTCCCCGCTTACGCCATAAGAGCAGAACTGTTACAAATTGCATTTTTCTCTTTTTTTTGTCATTGCCATTACTTTGCTAAAAAGTCTTTTCTAAATAAGGTGCATCTTACCTATATGCTGTGAAAATAAGTCGTATACAGTCAGCTGGATTTTTAAAATCTCTACTATGCTTTGGTTATCAGTAAACACTCATGTTAGTACTATAATCCTCTGGGGGCCTTTGGGTGCGCTCCACCTTCTGCCCCCTGCACTTTGGCACAGGCTCACTGTTAACTCTATACCGGATGGATATAATAAAAATTAGCTGTGAGTTTTTAGACTGATGAACTGGCTGTTGGGGCCTGCGAATCCTCTGTGAATTGGAAAGTAGCTGTTTGGTTTGGAAGATCTCCCTGACTCTCATCTGTTTAATTAATATGCTGCCACTTAAATAAAAAATGGAATGATTAGGGTCCTGCAAGGCTGTGCTATGACGATCAGTTTTCGAACGCTGTGTTTTTCTTCAGCTCCTCCAAAAACAGCATTAAAGTGACGTTGACAACGCTGTCCAGTGGGCACCAGATGGATGAAATCACAGAAGAAAAGCTTGTGGGATGGTCAAGGAAAACCCAATCCCCAGCAATGCATCGTGGGATCGATGTCTTTTTGAACTTCGTGCTGGTGATTAGGGAAAAGAAACTTTTAGGTAAATATCGCTATAATATATGAAAATGAACTGGAGCTAATGGCATTACAAGAACCGGGATCCAGGGTGCTTTTCACTAGGCTGGAAAAACCTGTTGTTTCCAACTGGTCACCCGTTTCCTTGGCATAAAAACACTGGAAAACCATTGATTACATCAATATCACTGGTCTAAAATGTTTCTCATCTATAATGGAATTCTGCATAGATAAGGAAGATAAAATTGTAGAAATTCATTTTGGGAAATATCCACAACTTCATCATCATGTAAGACATTAATAGGGATTGTATGACTTGCGAAGTGTGTATACCCTATGACCAGACATGTATAGATTAAGATAATCGATCAGAACGATTTTGGGTAAAACGTTGTAATATTTCTGTAATAAAAAAGTGTTCGCTGGAAAAACCCAGTTTCTTCCATAAACAATGCATGCAGACCCAAGGCTTTTAAAAAAAGTATTCACCGTTGTTCCGAAGTGGGGTTAGGGTTACCTTATAATACATCAAGCATCCATATTCAGAAGGTGCGGGGGTCTGAAGATGCGTAAAGCCGCCAGTGTCAGATGCTGTCTGTGATCGTTATCGGCGGAGCGCTTGGGTGCGGAATGCGGCGGCGCCGGTGGGGCTCGTACTCACGGCGCTGCGGTTGCTGCGGGCGGCGGTACCTTCGTCTCCTTACACGGAATAAGTGCGCATCGGCAGATCTCACGCTGCGCAGGTCCCACCTTTCAGGCCTAAACGCTGACTCCCGCTTTTTAAAAACATGGTTGAGAAATAGCCTTTCTTTAAAGATAAAGGAGCCGATTTGTAAAAATATTCTCTCCATGGTTGTCACTTTATGTGTTATTTCCTTTGAATGTATGTTTTTTATTAGATTTTAGATGCACCTTAAAATTAATTAGAATTAAGTCCTGTTGCAATGAAACAATATTACACAAAAATTAGTTATGAATGAACGCTTCATTACGGTTTTTTTACCCAGATTTTCGTTTACATTAATTTAGGCCTATTTGAGAGACGCTTTTACCCATATCTGTCACACCCAGCCCCGATTGCCCTGCTGTGGACCACGCCTCCTCCCTAACCTCGTGTGGAATGCTCCCGATTAC
>JAODKC010000003.1:222334-291662 GCA_026777985.1 Mormyrops attenuatus
GAGTCGTATGCGTGAGTCGTATGCGTGAGTCGTATGCGTGAGTCGTATGCGTGAGTCGTATGCGTGAGTCGTATGCGTGAGTCGTATGCGAAAGTTTGGGCACCCGTGGCCAAGTTAAATATTTAGTAAGTTGTGTAAGTTGGGGTGGGTGGCACGGTGGTGTAGTGGTTAGCACTGTCGCTTCACAACACTGGGACCTGGATTCATGTCTCTGTGGGGATTCCATGTGTGTGTAGTTTGCATGTTCTGCTCTTGTTATTTTGGGGTTTCCTCTGGGTACTCTGGTTTCCCCCTCCACATTCCAAAAAACATGTTGAGGTTAATTAGTTACCAAATTGCTCATAGGTGTGCGTGTGTGATAAATGGTGGTGAGTGTGCCCTGCGATGGGTTGGGGTGCCATCCTGGGTTGTTCCCTGCCTTGTGCCCGTAGCTTCCGGGATAGATGCTGGACCACCTGCGACCCTGAATAGGACAAGTGGTTTCAGCAAATGGATGAAAGGATGGATGTAATTTAGCCAGGGGTGCCCAAACTTTTACACACAACCGTAAATCCAACATATGCTATGAATTCAGCTTTGTGCAACAGACGCAAAAGATTCTTGCAAACTCTACGTGTCACGTAGTTCGACCCAGTCTTCCCTCTGTTAGAGTATCTTGCAAATAGTTTACAAAAGAAATCTCTTAAATGCTCAATAAATGTCAATGGTTTAATCTCTTTTAAGAGGGGATATTAAAAAGTGATGAATGTTTCTAGTAGTCAAAGAGCAACATTTATTATGGTGCAATTGAAATGGCTTTTAAAATGTTATTGGTAAAGTTTCTGCCTCATTTAGTCCAATTGCTGATTGAATTTCACTTTATGGGGTTGAAGGGTGGAGCAAAGCAGTGTAACGCTCTGAGCGGTCACTGCCACGACCCCCAGGGGTGGCTGTACGTTCTCGATATGGTTGACACGACTACATTCGGTTTTAGTTTGTGGGAAGCGCTACAAGAACCGCCCTGGGCTGAGCTACCACTACACCCATTCTCACCTCGCGGACGAAGAAGGTGAGGACAAGGAGGAGGCTGAGATCCATGCCCCAACCCCACCCCAAGTGGATGAACCCAAGAGTAAGTGACCCCCGACTAACACAATGTCAGAGTATTGAGGAACGTGTTAGATAGTACAATGGATGTTGTAATGGATGAAAATAGGCCATTAAAGCGGAATGAGCCCTCTGATATCAACGACAGATGTAGAAAAAATGAAGACAATAAATTTAGCAGCATGTGGTAATTGTCCTAATTTGTTGTTTATAGACTTGCAGTGAAGTATGAATTATTTTTATTTGCTCCTTGTGTTATGAATATATTTGAAACTCTTTCAATAGTAATAGTATTTCAGATAAGCCACATTTTTATTTTATTTAAATTTATCGATCAACGAAGTTCATCTAAACTAATTGGAAAATATCCTATACTTTTGTTGGGGGGACGACTTTGTTAGAATCAATACCTTTTCAATTTTAACATTTCACCTGGCACACACTGGGTGAACATGTACCGTTCCACTTTTACTGCTCACAATCATGTGTCCCATCTCATGCCAACCCAGCGCCCAAGAAAGGACCCGATGGCCTGGCGTTACCCAACAATTACTGCGACTTCTGCCTGGGCGACTCCAAGATCAACCACAAGACGGGCCAGTCGGAAGAGCTGGTGTCATGCTCTGACTGCGGGCGCTCAGGTATGATGGACGGAGATCCTTCTCTTAACAGCTGCCCAATAGTTAAAGTAATTCACTAATGCACCCTTGGGACTTACTGAGGCATCCAAGTATGACTGAGATGGTGAGCAGTTGAGATGTTCCTTAAAAACAAAAACACTGAAGACGCCCGATGATATCAGCGCAACATCGGTATTGGGTGATAAAAGCTTAAGTTAAATTATTGACAATCGCAGATATGAAAATTTTGACCGATGAACCTGGAAGATGTGGTGCCATGTTAGCTATGCGCACGCTACAACACTGAGTGTGTATTATAAAAAGGTAAAACAACACTCATTTAATGCTCCCATTTAATTACGCATCTTAAGAGTCATCATCCTGAACTGTACGAAGACTTTCTGGGAAATGGGAAAGAAAAAAATATCGGTGCTAACGAAAAACTGTCAGTAGCCTCTACTTCATTTATTTCACTAAAGACATATAATAGCCATCGCCCAGAGGTGAAGGCTTTAACGGCTAAATCATTGGATTCATTGCTCTCGATTTACATTTAAAATGTACATCCATTTTAATTTGTAAATCTGTTTTACTTAAAGGTAACATACTGTTTATTTTGTGCGATAGAGAGCTCACTGTCACTGGGTTGTTACGGTGCTGTATTGGCTCTCAGAAAACAGCATTTGTAGCTTAATTTTACCGTTACAGTTCTGTTACTGTGTTATTCAGAATGTGTGACTGAGATATAATTTACATCTATTTCAATTTGAAATTTCCCTACTTTTCATGAGTTGCATTTGTAAAATGTTACATTTAGGGTAGGAACAAATCTTGGTGGTTTTGTTTTATGTCTCTACAACAAGTAGACCATCACAAAAAGAGCAATAGGTTGTTTCTAGTATAGGACAGACGTGGCGTTCTTTTCAATGGGGAAAAAAAGATGCGTATATATATTGGCTTCGGCCAAAATGAGTTTGAAAATATCGGCAAAAAAGATGCATATATATTGGCTTTGGACAAAATGAGTTTGAAAATATCAGCATATCAAATAACGACAGAAATCCAGTATCATGCATCTGTGCCAAAAAAACACACATAACCAAGCTTGTGAGCCAGAGGATTGTAGAACCTCCTTCAGCAGAAGCTGGTCTCCCCTGACTCCTCTTCCTCCTCTTCTCTCCTGCTCCGGTCAGTCTTTCTTTTATTAGGCAGGTGCTTTCGGCTTTGAGTAATTTGAGCTACCAATGCTGTGGAGGTGCAATTCCATCAATTCGGCTGAACAAACAGCAACCCAAATAGACGCGACCACTTTCTGCTCACCTCAGTTGCATCCCAACATATTTTTGCAGCGGTGTCTTATTATCCAGCACATAGATGTAGCCTGTTATCTACAGTAGATAGGGGGCAGCTTTGGATCCCTGGCAAAAAAAGTGTCTGAGTGACTCTGCGCCCCCCCCCCTCTTTCCTTGCCTAACAGGTCACCCATCCTGCTTGCAGTTCACCCCTGTCATGATGGCTGCTGTCAAGACATACCGCTGGCAGTGCATCGAGTGCAAGTGCTGCAACATATGTGGGACCTCAGAGAATGACGTGAGTGGTCCTTCCACACAGTGTCTTACGTTGAATAGCTATAGAAGCCTCATCCAGAATGGAGGAAAGTTCAATGTGTAAAGGGTTGAACTGTATCGTTATTGGAGGGGGGGTTATGTAAGTGAAGGTAAGATGGACTGAAAGCCAGCTGGGATAAAACCTCTTGGGGGGCCGCTGTGCCTTCATAATGAGCCCCCTCTCCTAAGTGTCTGCCGCCCTTGGAGAGCGTTCTTGGCGAATGTTCCGGGCTTCTTCCACAGGACCAGCTGCTGTTCTGCGACGACTGCGACCGAGGGTACCACATGTACTGCCTCAGCCCCCCCATGGCCGAGCCCCCAGAAGGTAACGCCCCAAAGGCTACTGCTCCCAGTCTCGCGTCCAGCAAGCATTGTTTTGCCTGAAAGCTGTTGACGTAGATGTAGGATAGCATGTTGACGTAGCGATTAGCCATTTGCGATTAGTGTTTCGCAATTAGTCGATCGTCCCACAGAAGCGATTTATCCTTCGTTCTTATCCTTTCCCCCTCCCACAGGAAGCTGGAGTTGTCATTTGTGTCTGGACCTCTTGAAAGACAAGGCCTCTATATACCAGAACCAGAACGCACCCCCATCATGATGGGTTCTACCACAACCGTTCTTAACGGTTTCCCGGCATCATCACCCCTACCCCATTTTCCTATTCCTAACTTAAGAGGAGGTACCATAGTTGAGGCCTAGAGGTACACTGGTGGCCTCCAAAAAGGGGAGCCAACATGTCCTGACCCTTGCCCCTCCAGCAGGGGGAGCCACTCGTCTATGCTTGTGCCACCTCCTCTCTGGTTTATTCCCACTATGACTGTTACACAGTTTTGAAATCCGCAGCCTTTTAAGCAGTTAGCCAATCTACCGAACTCAGATATCCCTAGTGTGTCTTGTTTTTTTTTTTTTTGTGTCTTGATTTTGTTTTCTTTTTTACAATTTTTTATAGTTAATCACAACCAGTGATTATTTTGCTATTGAGATGCTTTTCCACCGTATCGGGCATATGCACAATGCTGCACTAGTAGAGTGAGCTACAGACTTCTGAGGCTGTACAGAACCATCCGTTTTTCAAAGAGGAAGGAGCAACTTGTAGAAAGTGCACCTGCAACAGTTGAGAGCCAAACTATCTGATTCTAAAGGAAGACTATCCCTTGTTCGTTTCCGAGACGCGTCTAGATGACAATTCTGTGTGTAGAAGCCCATTTAGCATGCCAGTTCTTGTTCTTAATAAGGAATGGTAAATCTTTCATATTTATATTACTTGTGTAGCATATAATGGTGTGAAAGTATTTAAAATCTGGAGCGTAATATGTTGATTATAGTCGTCACTTCTTTGCCTGTTTTTTTTTTTTTTTTTTACGACAAATGTTACACATTTCGCACCAGCCCGAAGCCAGAGATTTGAGAAGTGAGAAGGAAATCATCTTAGAGGCTGCCGATGTGCTCGTGTACTGTGATTTCCGGTAAGGCGCCCCGTTGCACTATGCGGGACTTCGCTTGCGGTTCAGACGCTGATTGGCTTGGTTGGAAAGCCTCGATCAGGTGTGAAGTAGATCATGCTGGTATGGTAGTGTGAGGCGCTGTGATTGGTTTGTGAATTTAATGGTGTAAGGGTGTCTAAAGAGCTTCTTCTGCTCATGTTTGAGGCCAAATTCGCCTTCGTGGAAATTTTTGGGCTGCATCCTGTCAGGTAGTTCCTCTAATACTACAGTTATGGCTTTTTGAAAGCCAGTATAGATGGATCTCTCATTGAAATGCTGCCTTGTTTTGTGGACACGAGGGATTGTAGATAGTTGTATGGGTTATGGGAGAAATGTTGCTGACGTAAAGAGATTATCACGGTTAAAGTATTTTGTTGTTTCTGGGTTGTCTGTCCTAGAATGTGGCCTGGATGGTTTAACCAGAGGTTATCTGTCACTTAAGTTGTCTCAGTTTTTTTGCCTAAAAGTATGATCTTGAGGTAAGAATCAGTAATTGAAAAAGGAACCAAGGAGAACCGACAAGCCTGAACCTTAGAGGAATTCTTTGCATTTTGCTCGTTCTTGCTCAAGGAGAAAATTGGGGCGTTTTTGAGGGTGCAGCGTCTGTATAGGACAGCCAGGAGAGGGCAGTGTTGAGCTGTTGCTGCTGTAAAGTAGAAGATTCCTTGTTGGTCCACATCTGCCTTCTGGCTTTCTTGTGGGTTTCGCATAATGCCTGCTGGATTTTTTTTTTTTTCCCTGTCTCTCATTATCTGAAATGATGTCATGGAGAATTGAAAGCTGAAGTCACACTGGGCCATTTATTGATAAACAGGGTAGTCCCATCTACCCATGTCCTGGAGCTGTGTACTTAGTGTTATAACAATGAAGAACCAGTGTGTCCTCACTGTACTGTAGATTTGCTGTAGATATTGTAGATTCCTCTTTAAAGTTCAGGTATGCTTTGTTTTTAAATGGCAAGAACTTAAAACACATGCATATTCAAGACAGATAAGGGTTCTATACAACGAATATTTGCTTTATGAGCACGATTCTTGCATCGAGTTACACGTTTTAGTTAACTCTTCTAATTACGCAGTTAACTCTTTGAAACTAGTTACCGTACATATGTTGGATGCGCTGAAGGTTTGTTTCAGGTCTTGTGTGTCGGTCAATATTTTGCAAGGAAATATCACGTCATACATGCGCATCAGAGAAAAGCAGGTTATGCACTATAAACAGGATATACAGGTCTTGCCCCCCCCAATGTTTATATTGGATTCACTATTATGCCCAAAATCAAGATAGATAACCTTCTTGAAGTTTTTACCTCGTATAATATTTCTTGAAACATCTGTCTAGAAACCTCAGAGTGCCCCTCCTCTCCCATACACACACACTTCCACTTTCAAGTAGTGACTAAGTTCAGAGTTGATCGTTGAGGGCCAGGCTTTTCAAGGTTACAGAGAATGCTTTGAATAACACGTGACAGGCACCTAAAACATCAATGAACATGAACTCATTGCTTCATTAATGCAATTAAGGACCGAGGTTGACTGAAATTCAGCGGAACCTGCAGCCATCTGACCTGGGCTTGGTACCACAGGTTTACAGCGGCACACGCGCAAACACACAGCTGTTAAGCTCTTTGTTTTCACATATGTATGTACAGTTGGAACATTGGAGATCTTGCGAAGTATTCAGATTAATTTCTTATGTTAATCCTGTGTAATCTTTTTTTTTTTTTTCTCCTCAGTAGCTAACTAACCATTTCTTCCTAAAGCATTATGAGAGTATAACCTTGTTTTCTTTCTTTGGAAAATAAAATTTACAAAAAAAAGACAGTCTGTTAAATCGGTGGCCACTGGAATTTTAATGTTTTGGTTGTTAAATCTTTCATGGTGTTTGTTGGGTTCAGATGAAGCTTTTTTTAAGTCGTATTTGGTTTTTCTTGGGATGTTTTTTATGTTACAAGATTTTTTTAAGAAAATAAATATTTGTCACAGACTCCGTTTTACTTTTGTAGTATTTTTTTCCCGACTATCCACAATATGCTTAAATTGATTACCTTTACTGTAATTATTTCAGTATTAAATTGGAAATGAGCTGCATGGATATACAAGGAGCATACATACAGAGCAAAGTTTTACCATCTTTTGATAAGGAAAATATGAAAATCTTCATATTTTCTTGATATTTTATTATAAATGCAAAACGAGGTCTTTATTCTCCTCCTGGTGCCTTTGAAACCACAGTAGATGATGACTTGAACTCCTGTAAATCTCTCAAAGAAAAGGGGTGCAGTATCTTTTACGATACCCGGTCTTTTGGGACCTGCAGGCAGTCCATGTTCTTTTTTGGGAGCTGGGAGGGAGCAAAAACATGGACCGGCTGGGGGTCCCCGAGGACCGGGTTGGAAAACAATGCTCTGGGACAGATAGGCTTCAAACAGGCAAGGGGTCCTGAGCTCTACTCGTAAGAGCCCGTTGACACAAACCGAATGATCTCCATCAGAATTCAGATGCGCGGCCGTGTTTGTGCCACCATTGAGTTACAAACATGCCACAAACAAATGACCTCCCATCTGTGGAAGAGCTGTGGGCAGGACTGGGACTAAAAAAAGATAACGATGTCTCTCTAAATTATTATTATTATTATTTTTAAGTAAAACTCATCTTTTCCAAACATTCCGGCATAGTGAATATTGAGATCACTGCAATTGTTCTATATCTACATGCTTATGCATAAGCATGTAGATAGCGAACAGTGTCAAACAGTTCCTAAATCCTACTGTTGGTAAGTTTCATGGAGTGGTGTGTTTTTTTGGGAAGAGGTTCTAAGCTTGCACTAAACACTTAACCAACATCAACCTTGACTACAGGAACCCATTTTGCACAGCTGTATTACTGGTGTCTACATTGCAATATATGTTGAAATTATTTAAAACTAACTGCTGCCCATTTATTAGCAGATTATTATTTTGACATTTCAGCTTATATGCCGTTTAAGCCCTTTTAAGGAGCTGGACCACAAGCCTGTTCCAACTCTATGTCCTTAACCGCTGTGCTACCTACTGTGTCGATTAAGTTCATAATTGGAGCGGTTTCATTGTTTTGGTCGATTTCTGAATCCGGAATCCGAAACAGTCAATGCAATCAAGCGCTTGATGCTGTGCCAATTGTGTGCAGGTTTGTTGATAACAGCAGACGGTAACAGTAAGACTTTGAGTCTGGCTGCTGGGAGATGAGTGTTTATAGAGACAGCCTGGTTATACAATACAACCCCCCCCCCCCCGCCGGCCCTGAAACCTTAAAAGCACGACAGACCTTAAGTGTGGTTGGAGAGAAAAACAGATCTAGCTACCACAGCTGCTCACAGGACCCTCTAAAAACACAGCAGTGATTCAAAGCCTGTGTGTGACATAGGAACGGCTTTACTGTTGTGCCCTTCAGGCTGTTAATCAGATTTTTTTTCTAGCAAATGTTCAGCTTGAAAAAAATGTATCCTGTTCCTAAGTGGTCTGTGTACAAAAACGGCTGTCTCCTAGAGCAAGGGTGCTAGGAATCCATCGAAATACCCTAAATACTGGGAAGACATAAAAAAACAAGTGACACAATGTTTCAAAGTACTCAGTTGTAATAGTAAATGTATCCATGTTAGATACCTCTAATTATTTCTTCTAAACGGTAATTTCTGTTTTGCTGTGCAAAAAAAAGCTAGCACTATATCAATGTTTGTTCAGCTAGTGCGAAGCATTCAGCCCCAAATGTGGTCAATAGTAAGTGTAAAATATATATATTTTTTCTCCAGTCCATTCAGGCATACGAATAAATAGCAAATTTTGTAGACGCTTATTCTCAAGCCGCACAGAAAACAGTTCTTCCATTATGTTACATCATCTTTATTTGCACTGTATGTTTACCTTCACGGCGCGTTCGCTTGACAATTGCATAAATAGACCTTAAATAACTGAAATCGTATGGCGGTGTGTTACATTACAGGCGAGCCGCTGGCAGTTTGGCATCTCTGCTGTGAGTGACATTATAACCTTATTGGTACAAATGCACTGCAAATGCGTCCCACACAGCCGTGTCCAGGTTTTGTTCCTGTACACCTGGTCTGAGTACATCAGATCGTTATTCCAATTTTTTTCCTTTATTCCATTTCTTGTACATTCATTGGTTAAATATTTCATGACCTCATGAAATATGCATCAGTCTCTGACTTCATTCGTCTTGTTAATGCCTGAGTGCATATATATAAAATATGTCCCACATATACACACACACATTCATGCTGCATATGGCGAGTCTCCATGACTTACATGCACCCTACAAATGTGGAATCTTCTTTGTGTTTAGTAACTGGAGTGTCTGAAGAAGATCCAGACCACCTTCCTGGCAGGCGAACCAGGCCCCTCAAATGGGGCTCTGGCTGCAGATTGCCCCCCCCCCGGGACTCTCACACTGTACTGCTGGTGTGCGGCCTAAAGGACGGGGGGGCACTCTGATGTGCCTTGCGCCACTTCCTCCTGTCCCAGCGGCAGAGCAGCAGCATCTTGAAGGTCACCCGGAAGGACTTGTTGCAGAGGGCGTAGCACACAGGGTTCACTGTGCTGTTGACGTAACAGAGCCAGTAGCCAAGCTCCCAAAGCCTCTTGGGCACACAGTGGAAGATGGAGACGAGGACCATGATGTTGTAGGGTGTCCAGGTCAGAATGAAGGCCAGCAGGATTGCGGTCAGGGTCCTAGCGGCCTTCTTTTCCTTGACGATCATGCTCCGCCTTTTGGTGTTGGGTGTTTTGGGACGGCTTGAAGCGGGCGCGTTGTCCGTGTTGAGGGAGGACAGACTGCCCAGTTGCCTTGCTCGAGAACTCCGAGGCTTGTCCTCAAAGTCCCGTCTCATATTACCTTGCACGTCACTCATATGAATTAGGGGCAGGCACACCATCACGGTGCCCAATGGTTTAGCATCCTTCTCTGTCTCTTCCTCCGAGGAAGGGCAGCTGGAGATATCTTCTTCTCCTAGATGCCAGCTGCTGTGGCTCATCCTGGAATGGGGTGATGGGGTCATCGCTCCCCTTCCCCGGATGAGCCAGGGAATCTTCTCTCTAATGGAGAAGACGCCTGGGTGTCCCTCTCTGCTGTGGCTCTCTCTGGCCGGAGTCTCCCTGGAGATGCGTATGCTACTCCTGTTGCTGTTGGTGTAGGCTCGTGGCCAAGTGGATGCTTGCGAAGGTCCCCGGCTCCCCACTGAGCCCAACAGGCTTGACAAGTCACGGCTACGATTCTTTGTCTCCCGGTATACGCGCCAGTAGAGGACAATCATGATGGTCACAGGGAGGTAGAAGGCAGCGATGGCTGTAGCGAATGTGATGATGGGCTCAGACAGGAACTGGATGGAGCATTTCTCCTCATCCACAGTTCTCTTTCCCACAATGTACTCCCAGAACAAGATGGCAGGTGCCCACAGCACGAAGGAGACGGTCCAAGCCAGGCCGATCATAATCGCTGCCCTCTTGGGGGTGCGCTTGACCCGGTAAGTGAGGGGCCGGGTGACGGAGAAGAAACGGTCAAAGCTGATGACCAGCAGGTTCATGACGGATGCGTTGCTGGTGACGTAGTCGATGGCTAGCCAGATATCGCAGGCGAGGTTCCCCAGAGCCCAGCGACCCATAATGATGTAAGTGGTGTACAAGTTCATGGAGATGGCTCCCAGAATGAGGTCTGCCACAGCCAAGCTGAGCAGGAAGTAGTTGTTGACTGTGTGCAAGTTTCTGTTCACCCGAATTGAGATCACGACTAGTAGGTTGCCGACGATGGTGGCCAGAGAAAGGGGGCCGGTGATGAGGACGATCACTACTACCTCCCATATTCGGTGACCTCCCAGTGTTTCCGTGGTCACATTGGAGGCCTGGGACACACATGAGGCGTTCATCATGGTGCAGACCGCAGAATTAAAGGAGGCAGTACAGCGGAGAGGCCATGCTTTCAGACCGGGTTCCCCTTTACCACCAGGTCTTAGTCGGTTTCCCTTGACAGGCTGAAAGAAAGTGAAAAGATTAGCGTAAGTAAACGACTATCAAATTCTGCTAATCAAATGACAGTCTACTCGGACTGGACAGAGGACTGTATTTGCTCATCAAGTTTTTTTTTCCCCGTCATCCTTTTGTAAACTTTCCTGAGTAACATTAATCTAGAATGGAGACCGTGATTAAATGCACATGGATGCAAGTCAATTCCAAATAATGCTGTCAAAACAAAAATTGTCCCAGTAACTAATTGCTTATTGAGTTCATTCTCCATTGTAGGGCTTAAGACATCTGCTTACTTAGCTTGGGAGATGCACGGCTGTATATTTTCTGTTGGCTTTTTTGAAGATGAGTTTCCACTGTGGCATTCCTGTTCAAGGCTATTACCGAGAAAGTGAGACGGTGTTGGTAGAGCAATGCCCTTGCGATTACCTAACCTTGCTGCCCGTTCCTCTTCCATTATGATTCGTTGTGGCTTCAATATGGGTTCGAAATGATGCTCTGTCAGTGGCCTAAGCTGTCAGGTGTTGCTAAGAGATGCCTGAGAGGTACACATGGGCGCCGTGAGGTAACACGTCTTGGACACGCATCCGATGACAGCACGGCAAACAGGCTTATCGCCTGCCCCTGCTGCCTTTTCCCAAGAAGTAAGCGGACAGGATACCGACTGCTGGTCTTCATTAGATTTTGAATCACCCGCTTGTAAAGTTTATAAAGAATCTTGGCGTGCGTGATGTAGGTGCAATGTTTGATGTCCTGTGTTTTTGGCTGGCCAACAGGTGCAATCCAACAGCTGTTTGCTAAGCGATAACGACTCTTTTTGAGATTACGGCACTAGGGAATTAGGCTGGCAGAGGCACCGAGCATTATGGGTATCAGCTGTTTGTGTAGTTCAGTGTCTCTGTAGTACGAGGCCCCTGAGAGCCAGTCAGAGGCCTCACTCAAAAGGTTTCAGCTGCCTTCGTTAGTAATGCAGTCTGGGAGGAGGGGTGGGTGAAGTGCTGGATCGCTACGTTTGTGTACCTGAAAGCCACACTGGCCATGACACCTTTCTAAACCACAAGGTCCATGATCTTCATTATGGTTATATTGGGGTTTATTCATCATTGTCACATATGCCAGGGTCAATGTAATTTTTCCATCCATTTTCCAACCCCTTCTCCTAGTCAGGGTCATGGAAGACGGTCATGTTTCGTATAGTATGTATGTCAAATAAGATGTACTTTATTGATCCTTGGGGGAACTTGGAGTACCCCGCCCCCTTCTCCATTAAAAAAAGACATAGCAAGCAAGCAAGAACTAGGGCACCCCAGGATTTAAACCTGGGACATTTTAATTTGTAGTCAAATGCTCTACTAATGATCCACACCTCCCCAGATATAAAACCTGGTTTTATATCGTATTGAAAAAATATATGTAGCAATATATTTGAATATATAAGAAGCTGGTGAAGTTTGGCAGGCTTTAGTGTGGTAAGTTGTGTAGGAACCTAAATACCACATACAGTGCAACTGGCTCCTGTAGCTCAACAATTAGATCAGTGTGCTAACTAAAGGACTAAAGCAGCAAGCTACTTTAGCAAATTAAATTAACTCTGACTTGAAGACGCTTTCTTATAGAGCATTCTGCTGATACAAATTGGGAAAAGCAAATTTATGTACTGAATAATTTTTGTAGGTATTGATAGTTGACAGTGGGGTCCATCAAAAAAATAAAAAATGTATATAAGTTGGCAGGCTATTCCGGTATCGCGGCAAGTTTTAGAAGGACCTTATCGTAAAAGGGCTTTTGGCGGCCCAAACCTCCAAAATACCTACGGCACAAATATGACGCACCGCACCCAACATGGCGCGCTCCGCTCCTCAGGTTACTAAAACATTGAGTGGCATTCCCCCAGTATAACACCCCACCCCCTTAGCCTTCCCGCCACCATCACAACTCACTGCATCTGAGGGATTTAGGGGTGTGGTGCTCAAGGCCCACTGAACAGGAGGAAAAGCTTCAGATGACTTATAACTCGGAATTTGCCAGCTTGGTGCCAAGCGACCGAACATAAAGACTGCGGCCTCACGATAACAAGGGGGGCGCAAATTACCACGGAGCAGGAAGTTATTATCGCTGGTCCTCAACGGCCTAGCAGCTGCCCTTTTTAGCGAACAAATGCATATAAGCTAAAACTTCATTTGCTGCTAATTTTTGATATCTGACCTTGGCGTCTGTCAAGTGTGAAATAATAGACCCATATACACCTCAGATTTTCTCAAAAGAAATAAGCAAATCTATACTTGCAGGAGGCTCATCATCTGTGTTCATAATATAGTTTCAATAATTCCCTTTTTGCGTATTCTTTATTTGCCTCAGGTTTTCCCTTAATCTTCAAAAGTCATCTCTAGATGAATACTTCAATCAGCCGAGTTTATCAGAGTCGTTATGGTAATGCTGTCCTCTGATATAACTCATGGAAATCATAATTATTTTCGGAAATTACCGTAATAAGACTTAATGTGCATATATCAATTTTTCTCGCAGACTCGCAGTTACTATCCGGAAAGCTCTTCTTTCCAAATATTGCTGCTTTTCTGTTTTTTCAGATAATGCATAGTTTGGAATACTTTCATTGCTGTCAAACATTAAAACGGTAGTTCAAAAGTGTTAGCGGATGCCTCCTTTACCTTCAAAAAGCACCGCTATACCATATAAATTAGGTCCACTTCAAGCAATAACCAAAGAGCCGACGAGCATGGACATAAAACGCGAGGATTTGGTCTGAATCTGATGCTGTTCATTAAACTTGTATGAACTAATGATCGGGTTATTAAAGGAACGTTGTAAACTTTATAGAACAGATGAGCGCTAAATTATAATCACAGACCATGTTATTACAGTTACCAGTTCCGACCATCGGTCAAATTTATCTACAGAAATTTTAAAAATGAAAATAATCGACAACCACCATCAAATATAGACTATTATGAGTATTTACCATGAATTATTTAACAACATTAATAAGCTGGACAACATGTGTACACTTACCAATTTGTAAAGTGAAGACTTTTGCCACGCTGTATGTTTTTATTGTGACTTCTGGCAAATACCGCAATTAGGAATATATTCTGTTGGGTTCATGCAGGGAAAGGAAGCCCCAATTCCCCTACATGGTCCCTCCAGTTTCATTTAGCGGGAATCAGAAATGCACCAGCACCAGCGGGAAGGACGCGCCGTTTCAGGATGCGATTTTCCTCCATTCGCCGCAAACTAATGGAGTTCCTAAGCCGCATTCATTCATCCGTCTTACAAGTCGGCGGCTATAACTTAAGGAGTCGAAGCACGCATCTGGGTCTCGTCGCTGTAACGTGGAAAGAACGTGTCTGCAGAAAAAAAAAAATGCCTGTGAATGAAGACCTGAAAAGGATCTAACACCCCCTCTAACAGCTCGGCTTAACCCAGCGTCCCCCAGCAACGCGTACAGGTGTCTGTGAAGTCCCGAAGCATCCCAGACCACTTATACGCTTAAGGGTCTAGTTTACGACGACCGACCTCCACACGCGCTAATAATAAAATCCGCCCGAACGTAAATGAATAACATGCAATGCGTATTTATCAATTCAACTCCAGGACAATCTCGAGTAATGCAATTAAAACACGATTTATGACAAACAAACAGCTGAAATCGATGATCGCATGGTTCTATTCGATTATCTCTATACTTTAACATTTATTGTACATTTAAAAAATAGTGAATCAGTATAGGTCTACACTGTATGTGTGGACTTAAGTTTTGATATTTTTGTCAGTTATCACAGTTTCCGCTTTTATTTTGCTTGGTGTATTCGTATTCACCTCTATTTTGTTTAACGTCAGGCTAGCCACATGCAAATGGGACACCCTGAACTTCTAAACGGAACAGTATAGTAGCTTACATCATATCTTAACAAGGTACAGTAACTCGCTCAGGAATATCTGCTAAAATAGCCTGCATCCCGAAAATGAATACCCCAAGCGTTACTCAACAGAGGGATACCAAGCATTCGTGATTCCTGACGACTTCTTTCCCATTAGCAGCTGATAGCCTGGATCATATTCACTGCGTGAGCCCTTGAGTATCCATTAAATTCTTTAGGAGAAATAATTGTAAATTGTAATACCAAAAAATGTATTTGTGTTTATGTTATTTGGAGTGTTCAAGTTAATCCTTGCAATTTAAATTTGGGAAAAGCACACAAGCACTGTGATGCAGTGTTTTTTAATAGGCTTAATGACTGTATTTCTAGAGAGAACATATTGATATACACCCCCTATGTATATAAATGCAATCAGTCTATTAAACAAAAAAAGAATATGTTTTGATTAGTAACAATTTAACTTTGAATAGAAGGTGCATTAAATATTTTGATAACTCATATGCTCAACTCAACCATTTGTATTCAAACATTGGCTGGTGGTAGTTTTACTTAGACAAAAAATGTTCTGAGGGCATAATGAAAAGTGATTGGTTCTGAGAGATTACCAATCAAATTGTAGAGGAGGCAGGTCCTAGCGACTAGAGGAGGAGGGACCAAGACATATGATTGGTTGGTCTCGCCTCCCCTTTGCTTGGACCCACCTCCTCTACAATTTGATTGGTAATCTCTCAGAACCGATCGTTTTCCATTCTGCCCTCAGAACAGTTTTTGTGTAAGTAGAACTTCCATCAGCCAAATGTTCCATTGTTTATTGTATTCAATTTAGACGTTCAGTGAAAAATAACAGGTGTGCAGTGGTTAGCACTGTTCCCTCACACCTCTGGGAACAGGGTTCGAGTCTCCGCCCTGGCTCCATGTGTGTGGAGTTTATATGTTCTCCCTGTGTCGTCATAGAATTTCCTGCACATTCTCTGGTTTCCTACAGTCCCACAGTCCAAAAAAACGCTACGGTGAAGTGGAGTTACCAAATTGTCCAAAGGTTTGAATGGTGAGTGTCCCCTCCCCGCAACCCTGCATAGGACAAGCGATTATATAAAATGGATGGATGGTGGAAATACTGACATTAATGTGCTGTTATATCAGGACGAAGATATTTCTAGTTGCCCGACATTATGTAGATGGCCTCAGATCTCCCAGGTGAATTCCCTACAACATTAAGAATTAAACATAATTAAATGGCATACAATCTAATTAATTTCTTCCTCCAGTCGGTACGTGTGTAATGATTCAAATAATCTGCCATTTTCTTGAGCGCTTGTCCCATTGCAGAGAAACCTTACGTTCGCTTACAGCAACATTCCTTAAAGGACTCCCCTGTTCTGCCTGACATTTTCCTGCTCACGCATTGTTCTTGGAACGAGCTGAATTTCTAATTCACACGCTCTTGCATTCTAATTGCAATCAAATCTGTAAGCCCCCTTTTAAAGCTATTAATCCATCTATCTCAGAACTGGTTATCTAATACAGGGTTGCATAGACCCTGTAGCACAACTGCGAATCAAGTGGCACATTCAGGGATGCCAGTCTGTAGAATTTACAATGTTAAAAAATATCGAATAGTACCATGTCGTACTACATTAAGACCACTCTGAGCTGGACTGGATGAGGTGATTGGCTATCATTCATTGTGTAAGTTCACTGCAATTTGGCAAAAATGTATGAAGTTGGATTCGAGAACAGCTACAGCAATTACAGGCTCCTAAAGGTTTCACTAGGGACAATGCAGGATTTGCCAAAAAAAAAACAAGGTGGTTGGCTCTCCAGGTCAGGAGTGACAGCTCGACATTACATCTGACTTGCATGCTGGGGGATTTTGACCTAAAATAGTTCCTTTTTAATTTACTTTTTCTGTCAAAAGTGTATCTAAGTTGCTGTGCTGCTGAATGTGAATTTATTAGTTACAAAAAGCATATTATGTGAACTGGTGATCTTTATGATTGCAGTACTAACATCAAAATCAGGTTCTAAAACATTTGTTCCGAGCATCAATATGATTGACGTGAAAATACTCTATTTGGCCATCTAAAAATAGATCTACTTTGTTCATGTGGTCCCACTAATTATATTTTGTACACGATTATCATGCCCGGGAGAGCTGGATGTTTTTTTTCTTCTAATCCTGTTGCCTCCTGGCTTTTTCGTTAATTGCATCACGTTAATTGTTCATCTACATCACCGTGGGTGTTATATAAAAATGAACCGAACCAAACATAATTGTATGTATGTTAAACATCGGTGCCATGCAGACCTTTATTATCCTGGAAATCCCGGGCGGATCGCATCAGCCGTCGCTTGGTTAGAGGCGCAGTTAGGGGCCCTCGCTTGCCTGTGTCGATGGAAGGATGTTCCCTTGCATGTGAGGTTTGTTAGGTAAAAGAGGGGTATCGATATATCGTAGCCCCTCAAAGGCACCGGGGTCAGTACGATCGCGATCCTTTTACTTGACACGGCACTCCATAACACCCGGATTAATTTCGCTACCATTTTAGAAAAATATTTTCGCAAGTTTCCCGTAATCCATTTAGTATTTATATAAACTAATTGTGTACCTGCCGTCCTGTCACCTGATCCTCAGCGCAAACAAAAGTTAGGCATATGGCGTCAGGAGTGCTGTAAAAAAATATTGAGGGCCACCTTATCGCGCAGGACACACCATAAAAATGTGTTTATCGAAATGAGAAATTAATTACGGGGTTCTTTTGCAATTTCCGTCATGTTTATAAATGGCTTCTCCTGCACAGGCGAAGATAAAAAGAGGCCGGGGTAGGGGTGTGTATGCGTAATAATAAAATTAAGCGGCTAACTGGGAAGAGATAAGGCTGCCAGGTGAGTTCAGGATTCAGGAGATTGCAAAAATGTGAGGATACGGCTGTTACAGCCCGGGCGGGTGCAGCGCTGATCGTGGGGATCAGTCCTGGTGGGGCAGTGGGGTGGGGGGACGTGGAGGAGCATATGGTAAGCGGACATAACGCTGTTTTCCGCGTGGCCCTCTCGCGGCTGTTATTGGTGACACATGTTTGCCTTTGCCTGTTAAGCTAAGGGCGACTTGTTGGGTGAGTTAATGAGTAAGCGACAGGCCTCACGTCCGCTCTAGCGGCTTTGGTGGCGCTCCGCTGCACTGCTTGCTGCAAGCAGGGGAGAAACCACAGGGATGCGGGCCCGAGCTGAGAGCTGATTGGCCCCCTCCCCTGTCACTCACCGATTCAAACCATATCATTGGCTAATAATAAGGCTGGCCCCTCTATGATGGTTACCCTCGGATGAAGGTTCTCCGGTATGATATTGTAGCTAATCATGTAACAGCCCTAATGGTTACAGGTAGGGTTTGAGTGTCATCAACACAGGTGGGCATATTTTCTCTCCAGTTAGTCCAGTTGATGTCCCCATGCTAATAGAATGAAACTGTGATTTATAGGGTCCAGACTGGGGCCAAAATGGCGCAGATAATCAAATGCTTACCCATGAAGGGATACGAAATGTTACACCGCCGTGTGTATTTTCACATCCGGCTGCTTGTCGGTGGACGGCCAGTGCTGTGTCTCCCCTGTAAGCGGCGTGGAGGAGCTTCTCATAATGGGTCACAATGGCATGGTGGCACTGGCACTGATGGGGACGGTAGGTTGGCATGGGGGGGGGGGGGCGGGGAGGACAGGCCAATGAAGCTGCTTTCCTCATCCTCCGGATCCCTTTTGATGTCGCAAGAGGGAAGGGGGTCTGTCTTCCGTCACCCTGAGTCGGTGACGGCCACGCTCCTGTTTCAGCAGGCCACAGCGACAAGAAGCCGGAAAAATCCAGGACCCGGGCACTGGAACGGCAAAGCTCCCCCCACCCGCCCTTCAGGCGGCTACAATACCGCCGAACTTTCCGAGTAACGTTTGCCAGAGGGTCCTGTCGCGTTTACGTGCGGATTACCGCTGCGGTGCTCAGTAGGGTCACATCTCCAAGGCTTCAGTGTTCTTCCTGTTTTGGCTTTGATTTTCTTCTCAAGGGCCAAAATGGTGCGGTTTACGTGGTTCAAGTCAAGTCAGTTGCCATGTCGTCCATATACAGGTATACAGTGGCATGAAATCATGTCCCCCAGGACAATGGTCAAACGTAGGGTGCTTTTCCACTGCACCAGGTACCAGACTTTTGGTACTTCATAAAAAAGGTGTCGGCTTACCACTTGGCCTCTGCACCCTACCAGTGACCCTACGTGGGAAATGCTCCAGGGTGACTGTAACTCCTAAATAACTGCTGCATAAACTTTGTGAAGGATGGATGGATGGATGAATGGATTATTGGGCTACATTAATATTATTATTGAGGTGAAGTATATATGACAGTTCTGTTGGTCATATATTTATTATTTAGCTAATACATTTATCCAAAGTGACTTATACTTAACACATCTCCTTATGGAACTTGATCCTTTTTGAATCTTCATCACTTTGCTGCTTTACAGCATGAAATTTCCTTGTCCACCAAAATTTGTTTATCCAGCTTGCGCAGAAGATACCACTCCATGAGCTCAGCGTATGGGACCGCAATGGAGACACGTCCTCTTCCATTTCTTCGCCGAGACTGTGTGAATCAACATCTGGTGCCTGTGCCTTTTCCGGGTTTGGAAGAATGCACGGGGAGGCGTCCTGTAAATGTGGAATATACATTAACTACGAGTTCTTCCTCAAATGAAGGTTCAGTAAATATACACGCTATGGCATGGACATCTTTCACACCAGCAGATGTGGCTCGCGGCTGCGCAGAGTCATCTCCCCCGCCAATCTCTCCACGCTGATGATTCACACCTGAGTCAGAATCAGGCTTTGGGGGCTCTCGTCGGCCAGTTAGCCAGGTTCTTGGAGGTTGTTTGTTCAGTGGACGGGGGCCCGGTGGACGCAGATGGGGAGCCTGGTATGGACCTGACTGCGTGCTCTGACAGCCTGGGCAAACACACAGTAATCTCTGCTTCTCCGCAGCCCATTCTGCTTTCACTCAAGCGAGAGTCACCGAGAGCCAATCGACACCCTGGCACCCGCCCTCGCCCCCCGGGTACGCACACTGCGCTGCTGTACACGCATTCAGGACCGCGGGGAAGTGGTGAGTCGACCCAGCATGTCAAGAAGCCCATACCGAGGTCTGTGTCTCTTTTAGGTCAACGCTGGTGCCGTGAGTTTTAGTCTCAGTGCTTTTCAGCATCTGCTTGTTTGTTTTAAAGACACCAGCTGTATTCCTGTGTGTGTCCAAATCCAGTGACAGTTTGACACCTGTCAGTTATCTACCTGGCGAAAACGAATAAAGAGACTAATTGGAAACATGATCGACTGCTTCTGATATTTCCACCCACTGGGTCTGGAAGTTTGCTTTCTTCTTAGGTAACTCCTAGTAGGTCTATTGCTTGGAATGTTTATCTCATTAGTAGATGAATTACCTACTGATATCATCAGGGCTGCCTCCAACTTTCCAGGGGCCCCCGATAAAGCTTTACTTAGGAGTCGCCCCTACCTAGAAAATCGCTAGTTATTTTACTTCCTCCACAGGTAATTTGGGGGCCCTTGGTAACTGCTTATTCTGCCTATAAGGACCCCCGTCCAATGTTACATATAATCCTACATACTCAAGGGCGCCTGTCAAGTGCTGGACCCCAGTATCCAAGATTGAATCTCATTGTACTGTGTGCAATGACAAAAAAAGGAATTCAAATCCATGTATTTGTCCAAAGCAGTTGCATTTTTCCCTTTGCACAGCAGATTTTTTCTGAATGAAATTAGGTTCGGCACATTCTCAGAGGAACGTCAACAACCGAAACTGCTACCTGCCATCATGTGATGTAAGCCATCCGATACAGCCCCGCCCTTGCCCCCTCGTGGGCAGAATGCATCTCAGTTACAGATAATGTTCACAGCTTTTGACTTTTGATAAAAATCCCAAGCTCATCCCAGATTAGACTCTGGGTCTGTACCCGCCCTTGAGAAACACATATTTGAACTGCCCCCCAGCCACTTTTCAGCCTCATTCTCCATGGCAGCTGCGTTCAGCAGCCCCGGCCCATCTGATTGGCTGCAGACTCCTTTATGACATCATAATGCACACTGTCCTTGTGACATCATAATGTATATCCGCATGGATTCCATCCCCATTCTACGTGATATTGACCCGGCCCCTGATCCCAGGTCATTTTCTTAACAAGGGAGCGTGCAGGGGTAGGAGACGCCACTGCGCACATAAAGCCTCCATCGTGCAAATTCCCGTAGCTGTGCTGCATCATTCAACTGCCCCACCCCCCCCCACCCCTCTCACTGTGCAGTGTCACAGCAACAATCTATTTACTTAAGTAGCATAGTTGTGGTTTTATCATCCTCTGCCTCCCGACCGCCGCCTAGTCCTCTCTCTCACTCACACGCGCATGTTTACCAGACATCTCTTCTCCAAGAATGGCAAAGAGGACCTCACGCAGCCTCAGCGGCTTACCGCGCCTGGGGGAGTGAGCAGGGGGCTGCACAGTGTCTCCCTGACTGATGATCAACCCCCGGCAGAGCAAACAGGGCCTCTTGTTTATATTTATCTGCAACACCGCCCCCCCCCGCTCGTACCACGCTTACACAAGTGGCAGAGTCACCACGCCATTGTCCTGCTGCGGGAGTCACCTACGGCGTTGGCACGGCGACTAGACTCTACTGCTGCTTTGTAAAACCAACATGCTATTTATTTATTTTTTGCTCCTGCTACGGAGTTTGGAGTATATTTTTGTTTTCCTATTATTATTCCTTTGTTCACTGCATGTGTTTGTCCTCAAAGCCATGTAAGACCATCAGGTAAATACTGGAGATGTATCGGAAAGGAGACAGTGTATGGCTCAGTGGGCTAAGCCTCTGTGTTACTGATCAGAAGGTTGTTGGTTCAAACCTGGCTTTAGCAAAATAGCCATGCCTATGGGCCCTTGAGTAAGACCTGTGCCCCCCAACTCCATGGGTGCTATTGCAGAACTTGTCCTCACTTATGTCTGTGTCTCATGGAGAGCAAGATGGAATCAATAGTTTAATTATTATTAAATGTGTTTCTGTGACACAGGTAATTTAAAGTTTTAGTATAACACGCTGCTTACCATCCTCCAAAACATTCAAAATGTCAAGGGACAAATATCAAGCAGTTTCACGCACTCTGCTTTATTGCACTCAAAATTTGAACAAACATCTGCGAGCGTCGTACTAAACGCCAATTAACATGGACACAGAAGTCATGTGACACAGAAGTCATGTGACAAGTCATATGACAGAAAGAAAAACCCAGCGCGAATTACCTAAGAATCAGCTTTTTTCTGCCTGTCATATGACTATTGTCACGTGACAACAGTCATGTGACAGACAGAAAAACCCAACATGACTTACTAAGAATCAGCTTTTTTCTTTTCTGCAGTCTTTTAACATTTGGTAAACATGAAGTACAGGAACAGAAAATGTCAAAGAAAAAAACAAAAATCCACTTGACAGGGGCCCGTCGCTGACTGATTCTTCACGCATCTGACATATATTTTACACTTAATATCATAGTCAAGTCAGCTATAGTCAAGTCAGTCATAATCATATCAAGTCAGCTATTTACAGAAGAAATTCAGGACAAGTAATGTGCTTATGTTTTATGTGTTTAGCACAAAACCAACAAGTCAAACCATAAAAACCACGTTGTGTACATGAGGGGAAGCTTTCTGCTTATACACAGAGCTTGGGGGCTCAATATTTGTTATTTCATTAGTTTAACCTGAAGACAGCATGAGGCTGGTCAATAAATGTTTTTGGATCAAATTCCGCAGTTTAAATCCGTTTTAACCTGGTTTTAACTTGGCAGGTATGCAGATGTGTGAACTGCTCTTGGGAGTGTTACTTATACAAAAATGTTCTGAGGGCAGAAGGAACAATGATTGGTTCAGATTGTAGAGGAGGCGGGTTCAAGCAACTAGAGGAGGCAGGACCAAGACATCTATTTGGTTGGACCCACCTCCTCTACAATTCGATTGGCTATCTCTCTATTATCTATTATCTCTTTGATTGGTTATCTCTCTCTCTCTCTGTCATGGTTCCTTCTGCCCACAGAATTCAATACTCTCATTATCTATAGCGGTCAATAACTGAAAAAAACACTTTCCATTTAAAAAGTGAGTTTTCACCACATCGGTGTCCCACTTAACCCTCACGTAACACCTGTGTTCTACTTCACTGGAGTGGCTGGACCAATTTATTTCACAACGCTCAAGTATTAATGTGACAGAATTATATTTAAGGAAATTCTGCACAGACAGCACAAAAAGAAAACAATATATTTAAAAATGACAAACATCTTGGCTCTTTCCCACAATATGTTTTACATAAAACAGTCTTTAAACACATGACACATACAAATAAATATATAGTGGCATTTGACTTACACTTTTTATACCAAAACACAGTGAACCTCATATATATATGGAAAGTGCCAACACTCTAAGTATAAACAAATCTATCAAACATCAAAGGTATTAAAATGAAATGCGATTACAGTGGGTGGAAGGGTTTTGCTTGTTTAGTTTGTAATACTTTGTATACTGTAATATTCAGAAGTGAATAGTTCATGTCCAGAAAGTAAAAATCCAGACCAAGATTTTGTTTCAACCAACCACTTGAGTATAAAGAGTCACAGTCACAGAGTACTCAACTGGATGGTTGAAACAAAATCTTGGTCTGGATTTTTACTTTCTGGACCTGAACTATCCACCTCTGGTAATATTCATAAGCTGGGGCGTTTCTGTTGAACGGATCAGGGGCTAAGTCAAGTGTACCTGGGGTTTAACTTTTTTTTGTTGGCATTGGGGCTAAAATACTCAGGGCTACAGCCCCGCGTGGTCGGCCCTACCGACGCCCAAATTCGTAAGCAGTCTAACCTAAAGCTGTGTCAGCCATTGTTGAGTTGAGGCAAGTGTCTGAAACTTTAAAATCATCATCCTCTTATTAAGGATTCCTGCCACAATGTGATGTCAGACTGAAAAATTCTCATTGGGGTCAAAGGACCAGAACCAGCCCCACATTCAGCCACAGCAGCCCAGGACAGCCTGCTGACCCGCTGGAGCATCCTTTGGTTGGCGCTCCAGGTCAGTCTGCTCTCATGATGTGACACAGAGATACTGGGTCCCAGTTGCGTCCGTGCTGATGCGTCCGTCCGTATGAGCACAGACACCCCTTATATGTTGGAAACGGGGCTCCGTTCCTTGACGCCGCCCCGAGCGCCACGTCATAACTGTACGTTCAGGATGATGGAGCACAGGATGAAGATGGCGTAGAGGAAAAGCAAGCCAAGGCCCAGGCGACGGTCCAGCTTCCAGTGGTTCAGATGGACACTTGACACCTGGAGGGGGGGGGGGTTTCCATGGAGACGTATGAGGATGAGCGGCAGGTTCAGTGTAAAGCACGTGCAGGGGACAGGGATGTGGAGGGGGGTTACAAAGGAGGGAAAAACATTGAATTATGGGAATGGAACCAGAAAAGGAAAACAGAGTGGGGAGGGGACAGACAGGGGAATGTAGGGGCATCACAGAAAAGATAATTCAACTGATAGTAATTCAGCTATACCAACACGAATGTTATACTGAGGTTATTCTTATAGAACCACAAATGAAATCTCACTAGCGCCCCCAAAGCTGAATCCCTGTCCTGCATCTCACAAGGTAATCACATAAATTAAGAAAATCCATTTTAAGTAACGCTGCAAAGATATTGAGGCGTGGGTCTGAATCGGCGAAGGTTTTTTGACACCCAGCCGTGACTCTGCTGCCCCCTACTGTCGACTCCTCAGCACACTTCACGGGATGACCGTCACGCGGCACGCTTAGTGTTTTGGGAAAGAGCAGCCATGGAAACGTGTTGAAACCTTGGTACCTCTTTACCCATGACCTGGGCGAGCTGACGGGTGCCAGGGCAGTAAGCGAAACTTACCGTAAGAAAGACCGACGCCAGAAGCAGGATGACGGAGTATACCAATCCCTTGTTCTTGATGGAAACCTACAATGGCAGAGAGACAACATGCCAAGACTATGCCGTAAGCATGAGATCCGACCCAATTAATGTCTGAAAAGCAGTAGGAAAAAAAACTGCCAGTTTTTTTTGCAAGTTTCTGAACCTTAAGGCTTACAGGCCTACAAGCCTGTTGAGAACCTTGTTTTGTGGTTCACCAACCAGCCCCCATCTCTCCGTCCCAGGATTAGGAACCTGTCTCGCACTCGCTTAACTGATCCGCTCTTTCTTATTCAGTCCAGTTACTACCTCATTATTTCTATGCAAATGCCCAATATTTTCCAAAATGAGGCACAAACTACGTAATTCTTCATACGTGATTTGTAAAAGTACAATGCAGAATAAAATAAAATTAATGTCATTACTGGAAGCGATGAATGGGTATGAGTAGCTTTAAAAAGAGGGATGTGATGTGTTTTTAGACTAACGGGCAATACGATACAAAAGAACGGGAAGTCGTCACACAGGGAGAACGAAGCAGGTGTTATCTGTGGGCGTCTCAGTTCAGAGAGCGTAGAGATGCCACGCTATACGACAGCAGCTAATTGTTCAACAGACTGGACTCTCTCTCTCTTTCTCTCTCGTGACATGGAAATGTGAGATGCTTCAGATCCAGTGTGGGAAAACGAAGAGAGAAGGTCGAACAGAAATAAATTAACCTCCGAATTCTATACTGTCTACATTATTTGTTTTTATATATCTTTTTTGAGTATGTTAACTTGCACCCCTTAAGAAGCAATCGCTGAATTATAAAATGTAAACACAAGACGAACAAAATTCGGAGGAAGAAGGGAGATAAAGAAATCGTGCAAGGAGACGATGGTACCTACTGCTGATCCATAATCTACCACCAGGGTGCGTAATACCCAGGGAAAGCCCAGCCCCAGGAGAATGTCGAAGATGTTGCTGCCTATGGAGTTGGACACTGCCATGTCCCCCAGGCCTGGATCCCAGGGACCGGGGACAACAGGGAGACAAAGGCGGCAAATGCTGACCATCAAAAAAGACTGATTTTTATATATACTTTCTACTATAAATGTATTTATTGTTACTATTGAAAGATACAGATCGCAATGTTAATTTTAATGGTCTAAAATGTTTTTGGTAAAAACAAGAATTATGTATCACGACAAGCATCCAAAATTAAGTTTATTTTATGTCTACCTGAGATCTAAGGAAAAAGAAGTTTTTTTTTAATATCGAATATAAAATTTAATATAAAATTTTTATTTGACCAGAGGAAGAAGTTGTGTGATGTCACGTGTGATGTCATCGTAAAGCTCAACGAGATTTGAGCAAAAAAACACACCATCCTCTAGAAAAGATAAAGAGGAATTGCTGGTTTCATCAGGATATAAGTAAACTGAATGTAAAATCCTGGAATCATGTAACTGGTATCATGCAATGCTTCATGGAGTCCAGTGTGCTTGATGCACCAAACGGTGCCTACAGGACCATTCTTGTAACTATTAATTGCCCATCATTTACGGTGATGGTTACAGGACCCATTATCCCTCGGAATCTTGCTGACATCTGCAGGGACCACCTGCGTGGCACCAGATCTACATAGCAAGCTTGGTGTCACTATAGGGGGCAAATAGTGAGTGGAGAAAAACATGACACAAGATAACAAAAGAATGCTGTAAGATAAAAAAAAAAAAAATGCAGGCGAATGTGCAGGCACCTTGGCGGGCGACTATGAGGCTGGCCATGCAGTCAGGCACGCTGGTGCCGGCGGCCAGGAAGGTGATCCCCATAATGAAGTCGGGGATGTCGAGTGTGAGGCTGATGATGGTGACCTGCAGAGACACAGGGCATGCCGTCACTGCCCCAAGGCGGGTACCTTACCCTCTGGCCCTCATTAAAACCTTTAGGTGTTCGTGACAATGCCTGCATCTCAAACGGCAATTATTTCTCTCAGCTGCCATTTTTAGGACCCCGGATGTACTGGTGAATAAACACCAGTGAGTTTTACTCCACGATATCTGGCCTGTCTTCAAATGTTACACCATTTCTTGGACCTGCTCGTCCATGTAATGCATTTAAAAATGTATGATGCAGAGTTACTACACATTCAGCTTATAGGTTCACACCTAAAGACAATATTTTTCACGTTCAAGAGCCGAAAAGTCATTTATTAGTAGAACTACTATCTTCTGCCAGTGATTAAACATATCCATTCTGTTTCCATTGTGTTTTATGTCTGGAATGTTAAGTAAGGCTGTACTCACACTAAGCCACACCATCCCCAAGCACGTTTGACCCCAAGGTCCAGTTTGTAAGTGTGATTGCTCCGTGCCAGGCCCCCTTCAGCTGGACTTGGGCATGGTATGAATCCAGTGAGATGCGACTGACACATGCATATGCACAAATAAATTATACTTTGACCAGACCTGGCGGGAACAGATGGGGTAGCAACAAATATTTAACAAAAATGGCTGCGAAGAGATGACTTTGGTCTATGGCAGAGGTGCAGTGTTTGCTGGAAATTCTATAAGAGGGCCGGTGTGTCATCACCCAGGAAAAAATGCACTGTGTAATTTCATAGTAAAACTGTGAACTTGTTTGACAGTTTTACTATGTACTTTCACAGTTTAACCATGAATTTTTACAGTGAATTGGCACACTTTTCATGGTTCTACTGTGAAACCTACAGCCAAACTCTAAACTTCACTGTCAGAATTATTAAACAGCAGAACAGGTGACCATGAACTTCAAAGTAAAACAAGACTTCATGGTTCTACTATAAAACATTCACGGTCAGACTGTAAACTTTATAGTAGAACTATGAATAATTAAGATTTAACTTAACATTGACCGCAATGTGAGTGCAGGCCAGCAGGGGAGCGCGTAGGGGAAACACGGTACAAGGCAGCCAGGCCAAGTGTGAGTACACCCTGAGGTTAATTAGACTTAAAGATCGCACACTGATTCACTACTGTGATTCGCCTGGCTGGCACTACTTGCATGGTTATAGAAAATGATCCTTCTAACCAATCAGATTCAAGAATTCAACAGCACCGTGGTATAAATACTAATAAGCTCTTTGTTATATGGTTGGCTAGTTCAGGGTTTACATAACGTACGGAGGTCTGCTGACCTGAAGGAAATCAAACCATAGGCTAGCATGTTACTCCTCTATATTCCCAGTCCTGACAGGTTATGCATGTTGCATAGGTACTTGATACATGGTTTAGTTTAAACCATCTTTGTATGCTGAACCCTTGGTACGGACCGACCTGACGACCCTGGGCAGACCCGTCCGACGGAGCCCTCTTACCATCCACACCATGAGGTAGGAGAAGACCGCGATCCACAGCGTGGAAGTCACGAAGGTGACCATGAACCAGCGGCGCCATCGCGGGAGCACGCAGTTGGGCACAGTGCAGTACAGCAGCAGCCTGAGGGGCCAGGACACCAGCCACTTTATGCAATCACAGCGCCCTCCTATGGTGGGGAGTATACATAGTCATGCAAAGGTCATGCAACTTAAGTATACTTTGGTACTGTCATATGAAAATAACACAAAACATTTTTGCGCCATGGTGTTTTCTTACTATACTAAGCTATTCTAATATGCTACACTAATCACTATACTACCACAACACTACAAAAGACATTCAGCAAAATGTGACCCTTTCATACTATACTAATACCTATTTTAATATGCTACACTAATCACTATACTACCACAACACTACAAAAGACATTCAGCAAAATGTGACCCTTTCATACTATACTAATACCTATTTTAATATGCTATACTAATCACTATACTAAAACTTACTAGCACAGCACTGCATAAGACCCTTTAAAATAAAAGCGTTTCTTATCTATTTGAACGGCAATCTGCAGAGATCTGAATTTTGGGAAATAATGAACGGCCTCCCTTGTCACAGGTAGCACACAGAGTGTTGTGTGGGACAATGGAAAATGTCACCAGTGTCACACGAAATGTCCATGTGGCTCCCAAAAAGACAGTTACCAAGCTACCATTGACAGCCACACAGCATCACGCTGGCAGGGTTGACCCCCCCAGGGTGACACTCACTAGGAATCTTAAAGGGGCTGGACAGTTCCTCTTCTTCATCATCTTCCTCTGCCTCCACAGGCCCTCCATTGCCCTCGGCAACCAACTCCTCCTTCGATCTGCTCTGGGCCCTCTCTGCATCCCCTGCCTCTTCTAGAGACTGCCTTGTGGCCTCTGGGAGGTCTCCGCCTCCGCCCGCCTGGTTTACACCCTTGGCCGCGGCGACCCCCCCATTGCCGGCCACAGAGTTCCGGGACAGCCGCTGCCTCTGTTGCCGTAGTGACAGGGAAAGAGAGAACAGCATTCGGGTGGAGCATCATACAGTGTACGACCAAGGGTTCTAAAACCTTCTCTTTTCGTTGCTGTTTGATACTTCCTGTGTATTCCATATGTTCAGTTTGGCTCTAACACAATCCCCCAACTGCCCCCCAGAATGCTGCAGGGCGTCATTCAGACAGACAGAAAAACTTTCTGCAAGTCCTCACCTCACTGCCAAAATCCCTGAATAGTTTTTTTTTCCCCCAAAAACCTCAGAACACTCCAGCAACCCCTCGCTTCTAACATCAGTACTCTGATACATTTTTGTCTTTGAAAAAATGTATTTATATTTTCAGCCCCATCCATTCATCTTTATTACAGCTTTGGTCTGAATTATGATGAGTTATATCACCTATTTTTTCACAAGCTTATTTATTTTACCTTTTACATTTTTATTAATCTACACAGCATCATAATGTATATTGTATGTACTTAAGAAAACTGGTTCATAAAGGAATATCCGTTTCCTGCGATCAGAGCTTCAGTCCCTTAACTACTGCGACACTACTATACTAATAACTATACTAAAACTTACTACCACAGTACTACAGTTCCACTAACTATGGCGCCCCCTGCTGACCTCATTGATGAGTAGGCGGCTGGCCATGACCAGGCGAGTACGGGGGCAGAAGTGGCCTGTGATCATCACACGCATGCTGGCCTCGGAGAAGGAGATCTGCCGGGGGTGTGCTCTAAGGAGCTCGTCCACCATCACCACAGGGGGCTCGGCCGCCGACACACCCCCTGCTGGGCGAGGGGGGCACCTGTCAGCCAGTAGATATCTGCAGCGCTAATGACGGTGAACCCTCGACCGCCATCACACCTACCTTTCCTCAGCAGGATGGAGGAGAAGTCGCCGTTCGCCCCTCTGTTGGCTGTCACGCCATCGTCCTGCAGGTTGCTCCCCCCGCAGGACGAGCCAGGCCTCCCGCAGTGCTGCTCTGCCATCCCAAAGATCCTGCTGTTGAACCTAAAAGATGCAGTTCACACCGCAGATAAACAGACACACACACCAGTCTCCCTCCTGATAAACAATGTTCGCTAGCAACACCGAGCCCTGTTCTTGCCCGCAGAAACTATCTCCGCACCTCTGTTTCCAGTGTTCCTCATCTCACTATATTCATATATATTTATACATTTTTATTTATATATATCTATATTTTCTCTTTTAAATAAGCAGTGATTGTCTGTCAAATGTACAAAATTCCCAGGAACACGTTAGACTTTTAAGTAGGCAGGCATATGCTATTAATGTAACTCCTCAGCATATGAAAGGTGGTTATACTGATTGATATTTACCAAAGCATCTTGATATACCTGTCAAAGGTACATCAAATGCCTCCTTAGCCACATTTGTGTTCATAGCTGCTCATAAAGCCAGTTCCTTAACCACTCTGCCACCTGGTGGCACGTTCCATTTTTTGTGTTCGTGTTTGTTTCACCCAGTTTGGTTGGCCTGACTTGTAATGGAAAAAAAGGCTATATGTACTGGGACAGTCGAGATGCAGGGTGCGACCCTACTGTGGCTTCAGGAAGCTCAGGTGATGCCCGCTGACCACTTGATCACATGATGCAAATCTTCCAATGAGAGCATTCCCTCAAGCTCGCCCCCACGGCCCCTCTGGCCTGCCCACTATCCCTTCTTCCTCCCACTGCCCCAACCCTAAGTGTGTGGCTGTAAATGATTGGGCGCTCACTTCATGACGAGGATGTAGAGGCCGTACATGGTGACCAGCAGCACAGATTCCCACCTATGATGGGGGGGGGGGGGGGTGAAACAGGATGGTCAAACATGAAGGCTGCGAACGGGTGGCTGGTGTTTGTTGTGGGGGCGTCGAATCCTGTGTCCACAAATGGCTCTCTTGGATGGGGCATTACCCGCCTCCAACCATCTTCACACCCAACGAGAGCCCGGCGACGATACTCACCAGACCACCCTCCCGTCGTAGACCACCTATGGAAACATGAGACAGCATGACGCTCGCATATATCCTCTACCATCTACTGCACCCTAGGGCTGGGCGATATCACATCGATATTATATTGCATGTGTGATAATCACCAGGGCTTCAGATGACGGCCGGACTAGTTTTTTGGCACTGTACAGATGTTTATTTATGCCCACAATTTGTTAAGCAGATTAGTAGTGCACCTAAAATATTAATGGGATGCATTTTGTGACGCCCAAAAGTTAGAAATCTGTATAAACTTGTGTATCTTTTATGTTTATTAAATTCCGTTAGCTAAGCACACCACAGGGTTTGATATACGTCAGTGTGATATGCACCTTGGTCTGTATTTATACTTTCTGGACCTGAACTACCCACATGTGTCTATAATGGGTTCCTTTTGTGGGTAACTTCCCCAACACTGAAAACAACATTAACGGCATCGACAAACAGACCCACCCCGGCTGAATGGTATATCCCATTTAAATAAATGCACAGCGTTGCAATTACTGTGTAGTGATGATAAAAATAACACATATGCAAAGGAAAACTGGGTACGATTATGTCGCTCTCACCAGGATGAGGGCTACCACTGAGAATAAGTAGAACAGGGAGTCCCGGAATAAGGGCCACCAAGTCAGGGAGATGGTCTGCAGGGAGAGAGCAGGCAATACGGGGCTTATCTAGCAAGATGATTGGTTTGTGAGGAGCACAGGGGTTATTCTAGGATTGTTTAATGCAGAGGCATAAGAGAGGCCGAAATTCATATAGTGAGGCCAATCTTACTATTAGCCAATGATATGTTTTGAATTGGTGAGTGACAGAGGAGGGGCACTCTGGGGGCCAATCAGCTTTCAACTGGGGCCAATGCCCCTGTGACCCTCCCTCTGGACATACCCCCTGGACTAGCAGACCCGTCAGGATCAATATTATTATCAAAATGGCGGGAGCCTCAACCATGTTACGGACTTATATTATAGATCCTTAATTAGTTTCTTAGACCCAATAATATAATATCATGGTGCTTCCAGAAACTCTCAAACAGTGAATAATTATTAAACGGTACTAATTTTCACCCTAATGCATCACACAAATGCAAAACCTTTATTTGAGTTTGTACTGTGTGAATTAGTGGGTTAGGGATCTCTGCCTGTGATCCAGAAGGTCGGGAGTTCAAATCCCAGGGCTGGCAGATTGATGCTGTTCTTGGCCCCCTGAGTAAAGCCCTTAACCCCCAGCTCCGGGGGGGGCACTGCACACTGGCTGACACTGTGCTGTGACACCCAAGCTTCCTCTCACCTGTATATGTGCCTGTGTGGCTCATGGAGAGCAAGATGGGATATGCGAAAAAGAGAATATCCCCACAGGAAAGAATAAAGTATCACTATTCTGCTCTATAACCCAGCACAGAGATTCACAACATCCCAGACAGTGATGCGGAGTGGGCTCTCCAGCGTACGACATACCCGGTACGTGAAGACGCCGCAGATCCCGATGATGACCAGGATGTTGAAGACGGCCGAGCCGACAATGGTACCGACTCCCACATCCCCTTTGGTGATGAACACACCTGGAAGAGCAAGAAGAGCCTACTGACCAGCAGAAAGGAGTTGCGGGGAATCTGCTACGTGTGTCACTTTCCTACCGATATTTAGTATTTGTTCTCTTCAAATGTGGATATATTATACATAATCTGATCTAGTTTAGGTTGTACGTAAACTCTCATAAGTCATAAGCAGTCTGCAAGGTGGCAGAAAGTGCTTGACGAATTTGGCTGATGCCTGTGCTGACATCTATTGGATGAAAGTGGAACTGCGTGAAGTACAGAACAGTGTAAAAACAGCACGACACTAAGCAAAAAAAACAATAAATTATGGCTGGAGCGGTTTACTTTTATACTCTGAGCCAATCACTGAGAGAGACAGAGCATTGGACGGAACTGACCAATCAGAGATGTAAACAGTTCAGGGGCGGAGCTTCCAGCTGCCATGAAGGTAGCCCCTGCCACATCCTGACTTAGCTGCAGGTTCTGAAAGAGACACGTTATAATGCACAGCTGTAGGGTCTCAGTGACGGAGCAGCAGTCACAGAGTAAAGCAGTGTTTCCCAATCCGGTCCTCGGAGACCCACAGACAGTCCACGTTTTTGCTCCCTTCTATCTCCCGGTAGGACTGTCTGGCAGGAAGCAAAAATATGGACCAACTATGGGTGCCTGAGGATCAGACTGAGAAACACTGGAATAAAGGGCAGTCTCTTTGTCTAGCATCTCTGAAAACGTACAGAAGATGTGTTTGATGACTTAATCTAGCTGAGATTGATGGTAGCCGCATATACCTCGCCTGGAGTTACAAAACAGACGTCACGATAACAGCACCCAGATAAGTAAAACCACACCAAGCCCATCTTCCAGGTCTGACAAGCGACCCTGGTGACTGGTATCTCTGTCACACTGGAGAGTCTGAGCCAGAAATACAATTTATTTTTTATACAGACCCTCGGAAACCCTTTAGATGACTGAACACTGAGACAACGTAGACCATGCTACAACAACAAAGTCAACCAGAGGAAATATTTCACGTTTTGTGTTTTTGCAGCTACTATTAAATATTATTGTATTGTAATATACTGGTGCACTTATCACGGTAGTGTCAGAACTACTATAAACTGTCATACGTTTTTTTGTTAAACAACCGTCTGTTTATTAGCTAATTCTTTTGTCTTTGTATTTAACCGATAAACAGTGTGAGCGGGCAGCAGGTTCGAGGGTAGATACCAAAAAAGCTCAACGTTTGGAGAAGAGGTTGCTGCTAAATCATTATTTGATCCTGCGTCAGATGGCAAAGATGATCTAGCAGAGTATCAAGATTCATACATTTCCAAAGCCAGTCGTTGATATTTCACGATATTTACGTAACTCAATTCAGTTCGAGGTCGTTCGACCTGACGCGACACCTGGCAGAACAGGCGAAATCTCACCTCGGATATCTTTTCGAGAGAAGGGACGAAGTATTCGTCACAGACGATGGCAAGAGCATAGAACATGTAGACGGCCTATGAGAGGCAGGGAGAGAAGGTGGGGGGTGGGGGGGGAGGGGGGGAGAGAGATGGTTTATAAACACAGTTAATTCCATGGTAGTCCACAGGGCCCCAAGTTTCCAGAGTCACCTGTAAACACTGTCCCAGTATCTAGAGGATACTCCCTACAAACACGTAAATCAGGCGTGGTGGAGGCTCAGGATGGAGGACAGCTCAATGCACAGCAGGGATCAGGGCCTCCAACTGGGCTCCAGTCAGAAGAGCGGAGAACCGGCTCAGGAATGGAGAGACTGGCAGCACGGAACAGCACATTGTTCTGGAGGCCACACATGGATTTGCTGTTCATGACACGTGTGTGACGGACCCACTGATGCCAGCTAAAGGCCATGCTGGCAGGGCACCGGGCTGAATCAAGCACCTGCGGTGGATTTTCATGCAATGAAACTGAAGCCCGCTGATGCTATTTGGCCAGAAAAGGACACTTTCCACTGTATGAGTGCAGCTAAAAAATAATGCACTTCAGAAGCGGACAGCCCACTACACACACTACAGGAGAGCTCCCTGAAACCCACAACGATCCTTAAAAATGAGGTTTGACTCAGCCGCCCAGGCAGCGCAACATGGGATGAGAATGTGAAGGGCACGGCCAGACGTGTCCAAACATGTGAACGTGTGAGGTACTAGAAACCCACGAGGTGCTAGTAAGTATCTCCCCTGGCAACCACAGTGTGAGCAGATTGCATGGAGACAAGGCCAGTGGTGTGATGGTCTGTATAAACGCTTGTGTGGTTCTATAGAGGGGCAACCAGCCACGGATTTCCAAAAGCCAGGATATTCATAAAGGAAGTGCTACCTGATTGGGCAGGGAGTAGGATGGCAGGGACCTGCTCATTAATATTCGCAAAGAAAGGGCTACATGATTGGCCAGTAAATATGATAGGAGGGACCTGCTCATTAATATTCCCAAAGGAAGTGCTACCTGATTGGCCAGTAAGTAGAATGGGAGGTGGGTGCTAATTAATATTAATATTAAAGGTGCCTCTACCTGATTCGCTGGTGAATATGAATGGTGGGGAAAGGGGGGAGGGGGAGTGATTGGGCAGTGAGTACGATGTCAGGGACTCGCTCATTAATATTCCTAAAGAAGTGCTTCCCGATTGGGCAGTGAGTACGATGTCAGAGACTTGCTCATTAATATTCACCGAGTAAAGGTTACCTGAGCACCACCCGATTCACCAGCGGAATGCTTGCTCTGTTGTAGCACTTCCTTAATGAAGCCTTACCCTGCCTTCCAAGTCATCCCCCCACCCCCTCCCCCAAGGGTGAGAGGTGGAAGGTCAGATGGAGGGGGCCACTCACACAGAAGACGTGCAGCAACATGGCACCTCGTCGGCGCTCCTCTGTGGTGAAGATGTCGTCCGGAAACTCCACTGGTGGGGGGGCGAAACCAGCACAGGCATTAAGAGCTGACAGAGGTGGGGTGGAGCAGATGATGGATAAATAAAGCCACAGATGATGGGTAAATAAAGTGGAGTGAGCACCCCCACAGGACTCACATGGCATTACACTATCGACCATGTCAAGGAAACACTTCGCATATGAATCCAAACCATGAACAGAAATTCATTACAGTTGCTTCATCCCCTAATGTCACCTTACAACTGAGGGCAGAAACCAGTTTCAATCCAGAGCAATTAGCAATTTATTTATGCATTCTGCAGTTAGATTATAACACATGGTTGACATTCAGTGTTGAATGAGGCAAAGCTCTTGTGTTACTTGGCAAAAGACTGACGCCCTCCGGTGTCGCTTCTGAAGTCTGCTTTTTGTGTCGCAGGTGACCTTACACCCTGACACACTATTCGGTGAGGGGTGTGATTGACAGGTCAACAGTGATGACTCTGTCGAAGGAGTCTATCAAAGGAGGTTGAGTCAAGCATTATTGGGCGATATAAAAACATTTGATCCTCAGTCTCTAGCTTTGATGTTGAGTATGTGACAGGTCACTGATTAGATGACATGGCTTATGTGTTACTTTAAGCCATCAACAAAACCCCTTGAACTGTACCGGAGCCTTTAAACTTTAAGTATGACATCCTTTAACATCCTTAACTATAATTATTCTTGCTGCTTAACAAAGGCCTTCCATCAAAAGTCACTTACACAGTGTACATCTTCTTGACATGTTCTTCTCCAAGGTTCAGCAGATCCCTCACTTTACTTCAGCAGTACTTTCTGTCCCTCACAGACGTTACATCAACTACTCTATATCTGTCCCCTTTTCACAGCTCTCCAATCCCACCTCTGGTGCCAAGGGCGACCGGTAGAAGCAGCCAATGGCCTTACAGTCTCTTCATGGTCAGCCAATTACAGAGCTGTCTTCACGAGATTACACTTGGACTTTTCTCTCGGGTTGGTTTACATCCGTGTCCCTATCCTGGCATTTTAATGTAAATGCCCTCACAACTGTGCACACAGCTGTGTCTATACACAATCTCTCCTAGCGATCTTAATTGGATGTTGACTTTGTTGTTTGCCAGCCGAAATCAATCAAGCCTGAGGAAAAGGCTGCATAAATCTTTAATCTCTCTTGGCATTAGAAAGGAGGTTTAAATTCAGTTGAACTCTATCAATCCAACAGAAAACAACAGAAACCAGTTCAGATGAGAGGTGTAGCTGTACAGAATGAGCAGGAATCTGTCTTATCCAGTGATAAACTGTATAAATGATAGAAGAAACCCTCTATTTATGTAACTTATCTACATTTGATAATTTGTAGTTCAGGCACAGACGTAGAGTCACCTTTGCATGTTATGATTCACTACAATTATACCGATAAAAACTTACTGCTGAATTTTAGAATATATTCTCTCTCACTCTCTCCTGAGTCACTCGTGACGTGATAATCACATCCCGTCCTCCACACCAAATCCACTTTTAGTGGCCCAGTGTAAAAAATAATTGGTTTTGCGCAGCCAAAATCCACATCTCAGTGGGAGTCTCCCAAGGCTAGCTTATCTCTGGTCTTCTTTACCCTGGAAATTAAATTTCGAAATTATGTGAACATTTAGCAAAACGGTGGCTATTCGTGGGAGACAAAGGTATGAGTATTCTGCATTTTTCCTAACCATTTTATTCCGCATCTGTCAGCGACTGCTGTCTATATTTAAGCTGTTACTCAGCTCCTTCTTAAAGAGGAAGCCCTTTCCTCGCATTTAGACTGACATAATGAAGCCTGTCTGACAGCGGAGATAAATCTCTCTCGAAAGTAAAGAAAACTCCGGGTAGATATTCCAAGACTGTCTGCCAAGCCTTTGCTCTCAGTGTCAGCCACATAATATTAAAATAACCATGATGGAAAATTAATTCAATGGAGTGACCCCAATTTTTTGGCCAAAGTAAACAAATAAATGCATGAAGGACATCTGCGGCAGTCATATTGACACATATATAAATATAGTCGGTGTGCTTTCGTATTCCATGCTGTCCCATGTGTCCGGCCCTGCTGTCTCAGGATTCTGCCCGTTGAAATACAGATTTTAAAAAAAGAAGCCTGTGGTTGCCTAGCAACGAGGTTCTCAGAGGAGATTCAGCAGCTGCCCATTTATGGTCTGGAGAAATTGGGGCTACGTATGGAATCAAACAAGCATACAAGTGCTTTTGGAACAGGCCTCCTGTACAACCAAATCATTTGTCTATAAATCTGATTCCATCCATCCATCACCCACACAGCTTATTCTGGTCAGGGTTCGGTTGATTAGAATTATAGCTGCATTATTTATTTATTGGCTTTGTATTGAGTACTCTGGCACTCGATTAATGTTGTCTTGTCAGGGATACTGTCGCTGAACCAAATTGCAGACCCGGATTCAGTCACTGTCATTCTTAAAATAAAATGACATTTTACCACATGCTTTGATCTAAGCCGACATACACATTTTGAGGCCAATCCTTGGAGCAATTGGGGGTTAAGGGTCTCATTCAAGGGCGAAACAGCAATATCATGAGATTTGAACCAGTGACCTTCCGATCACTGACGTGGCATCCTAACCTGCACAGCAACCAATCAAACGATAGAACAAAAAAACTTGCTAAATGTACATTTCCACATTCTGAGTCTGTTTATTCAGCACACTTGCAAAATAAAGAAGAGTTACTGGAAAAATGGCAGCTTTTGAAACACCGGCAAAGTGACAGGTTTTATTGTACCGTTGCCATTCCGATGCAGCACCAATCCAATCCAGCACCACTTGAAATTTTGTTCAGTACGCAGCGGGAAAAAAAAATCCCAGCCTAGTTTACAAGTCATCTAGCAGCAGCCAACTTCAGAGCTACATTTCAGAAAGATAAGCTGGACTTAGCCCAGGGGTTTTGCAGTGTCTTGGCCTGGAGCAGGAATCATGAACGGGGGCAAGGGCTCAACAGCCCAGACGGGTTGGGGTCTGAGCCACGTCAGAATCCGACCACAGCTGCGAGCTCCGGGGCTGCAAAAGACCAGCAGCGCGGGAGCCTTGCTTTAAGCCGACTGGCGTATCCCAGCTGAGCAGTTAGATCCAGAGGATCAGAGTGCCAGCAGTGAGCAGTCCCCCCTTCTCCCTGTAGGGGGCGTACAAAGGAGTCCACAATACCTCATGAAGACGTCCTGGCAGTTGGTGGGGGGTCCTGCTGGTAATTTAGAGCTTGATGGGGAGAAAGTTCACAAGTTCTTAGACTACTTACAATCTGTGTCCCTGACCCCTGAACTTTGACCCCACACTCAGCAGAAGCCCTGCAGTCACATGACCCACCCATCCAGAAAAATCCCATCCCAGCGTCATAGTGTGAATAGACATCCTTAAGTGTCTCATGAGTGTCTCACTTCCCGTTTGCTGCGGTGATGTCACACGTGCAGGATTGCCCTTAAAACACCAGGCGTGATTCGACACCTGACCTGCTAACGGACACCCGGTAATGGGTGAGATTGTGGTCCGAGATTGTGTTTAGGGCCTCCCTCGACAAGCGGGGGTGGGGGGAGGCATGCAGGACGAGGGAAGCCATCCGTGTCATCGCAGGCCATGCGTGAAGGCCGCTTTCACTGGCTGCTTAACTCCCCCGGGGCTCCTGTCCCCCCCCCCCGCCCATCAAGCTGACTGTTTACTTGCTGTTTATCCACCTTCCAAACACCCCCATGCTCAGTTCCTAAACACGGCCCCCGACACACTCGTCTCCTGCTCCCAGAGGAATCTGCCCTTGGGCTTAGTTTACAAGGCAGACTTTCCAGAGCTCAAAGCTCTCACAACCCCTCCCATCTCCCTGACAACCACATGACTTCCCAGTATTCCCGGCAACTGAGGTGGCCTCCACGGTCAGGCCACACGAAAGGGGACTTTTTTTTTGACCAACAAGCTCCTAAAGAAGACCAATATCGGAAACAATAAAACGTTTAATAACCCCTCAAGGATCGTAAATCCCGTTTCAGCATCTCAGTGTGTAATTTCCTCCAGCGTGTTGCTTTTTCATTCCTGACATTTACAACAATGAGTAGATGATTAAGATCAGGGTCTAGATCTGAGGCCTAGTTGTAATCTTTCTGATTGTATGAATCAGTACGTTCTCTGGCAAATCTACTACAGTATGCTTTTCTACAGTCTAGAAATAGAACTCAAACTAGGTTTGGTTTGGTTTACATCTTGGTGTTCACAACTCATCTGAACATTACTTTGAAACGTCTGTAAGTTCCTCTGGACTAGAGTATACAGCCAGAGGCTAAGATGCTGGAAATGTCAGACACCAATGTGAAGATGCATCCCCATAGTGTCGATGCACCATATATATATATCACAGGTAATGCTGCAGTGTCACCACCTGACAGAAGGCTGCAGGGTCAAATCCCCAAGCGCATGGAGCAAAGAAATACGAAGCAAAGGCTTAGCAAGATGGTGAACACTTATGGATCATCTTCTGGAGGTCCTTCAGCAATGACCAGCTGAAATGAATCTGGTTTATCATCAACCATTCATGGATTGTTAAAGGGGGGGGGGGGGGGCATTCAGGGCACACAAGTGGCGACGAACGTGGGGCCTGAATTTCCAGGTTTCCCAGGCAATGTAGGAGTTATGGTCTGTGCTACTGGGAACATATGACCTGTACCCCAGATGGGCTAGAACACTGGGGGCACATGAGCACGCCTTTGGGGTCCGACGGCCTGAAACTCACCTTCTCGGGGCCGGTGGGTGCAGTTCTCCTCGGCCTCCTGCAGCAGCCTGCGTGTGGTCCATCTGGAGCTCCGAGAATGTGGCCCTGCAAAGGAAAGGAACAACACAGGCTGATGATGTGATTCCTCAGTGCTTATGCCCTACGCAGACACAGCCACTGTGTTTAATAATAGCGAAACAACAAATTACTCAGGAAAGTTAAAAGCGACTCCAAAACTTAAAGGGAACAGAGAGGCAACAAAATGATCGATGACTCTGTGACGCAAAGCGGACTCGCTGCAGCATAAATTCTATATTATATTATCAACACAACAGTGGTACACTCACACCGGAAATTCCAGCCTTATTTTTAGCAGGAAATCAGCATAAAAACTCCTTTTCTGCAGAACTCACTGAATGCAGATTCTTATTTTCCTATGCTGCGTTTTACGATTTGTATATTGGGTAGAGTACGTTCGAACGACTGTACAGAGAAAGCAGACTAAGCAAATCATTAGCAATTCCTGTTCGTACTTACAGAATTGATTCCTTTTCGTAATTAATAACGTGACGCAAGGAGAATATATACTCACCCATGAGTCTGGCTTTAACACTCACAAGCGGGTACGTAATTTTAATTTAAATCTTTCTGGATAATCATAGTTACAGGCCTCTTATCCTCCCCTCCCAACGTGTCTGATAAATATCTTCATTAAGCTTTGATTACATGACTATATAAGAGCAAAATCAACAATAGATGGTCTCCAGATGTTTCTGCCGTCTATCAGCGCTCGACATGACGAACCAGGGGCCATACCTGAAGGCCTCCTGGATCCGCTATCTTCTCATCTAAATTTGTCTGAACAGTTTGTGCAGGACATCGGTCATGATTAATGATCGCGTGACTTCTAAACCTCCTGGCAGCCCTGATCACCAGGATAAGGACCTCTTGGATCCATGGAAGGAAGAGAACAGGCTTCACAGTGCACAACACATAACCTAATATTACCATAGTGCACATACCTCCCATGGTAGTGAAGTATTACACTACCAGTTAAAAGTTTTTGCAAACCACGTGTTTTTACCACTTGTCCAATTATTTCAAAAAACTGTGGATTTTTTATTCTTGTTAAGCTTTGGAAAGTTGAGTGAACAACTATAAATGAAAATATATGTCAAATAAAACAAGTTCCTTCAATGGAAAGAGTATGTAACACTGCATGTGTGACGTCCTATTAACTGGCTGTGTGGTGATTGCAGTCAGATTCTAGGCCGTCATTTAACTTTAAATGCACTAGTTACCTGTTTCACCCCATGAAACAGGGCAGTATTTAATGTCCCTTGTAGAAAGAACGGCTCAAATTTTCTCTGCTGTTATAACTGCTAGAGGAGCTTACTTTCTTGCGGTACTCAAACGGTGAACATACTGTAAATTTATTTGCTAGCAAAGAATATTGAGTGTATTTTTAGTAAATTTTAAGTGAGTAACATGAACATGTTTTTGCAGTGTGTGCAAAAACTTTTGACTGGTAGTGTAGTTCAACAGAACTGGGAATTATCCAATTCCCATTAAACAGTCATAGAGTGACATTCACGCTACCATAATTTATTTACCAGATGCTATTATCTAAAGTGACATACAGTTGAATAAGCATAAGCCAGTCCATGGAGGAATTGGGGGTTAAGAACTGTAGTCAAGGGATTTGAACTGATGACCTTCTGCTCACTAACATAGCATCCCAACCCACTAAGCTACACAACATAAATATCTTAATCAAAGTCCCACAACAGATTAGTGAATTAGCCTCAGATTAGTGAATTAGTGGCTAAAGGCCATTCTCAAGGGCCCAATGGCGAATTCGCTCTGTCGATACAAGGATTTGAACCGGCAACCAACTGATCTCAGGCACAAAGTCAAATTGGCCAAAAGAGCGGCTGATTCTGCTTGTAAAGGGGCCTGTCATTTTTAAAAGGAGGAAAACGGGACAAGACAGAATTAGTCATTCACTGCACTCTCTCATTTCGCAGTTTCACGTGTCAGTAATGGGGGCAGCGGCTTGCTGTTTCAACCCACTCCCTGCCCCCTCCCCTCAGCAACCGTGGAAGTGACAGCAGACTGCAGCCACGACCCCAAGATCAACAAATCAAACAATCAGGCTTGAAATGCCACCGAAACGCGGGAGCGAGTCAAACACAGCACGACAATAATTACCATGGAAACCGGGCCCAAACCAACTAAGTAAAGGTGTTGGGGGTCACTGACCAGTGCTTACTGGTTAGCCTACATTCAAGTCTACAAATCATACTGAAACACAAACCAGGCATTTCAGAAGTTTAAGGTGGACATTGCAAAGATGGACAGGATGGACGGAATGTAATTACATTAATCATTAAGTTAAATGAATGAATCAATAAATTAGACATGTAAGCATATGACTTGAGACGTCTTGGTGTGAGGTCTACAGCGCAGGCAAACCTATCAGGATTACATCTTCCTGTCTGCTCTTTCATTGGTTAAGGCAGGGGTGGTTAATCTTATCTGCAAAGGGCCGGTGTGTATGCAGGTTTTTGGGGTAACCTTTAGGTCAGCTGTTCAAACCCAGGTGTGAGGACTCTTCAGCCAATCAGTCCTCTAATTAGTAATCTAATTAGGGAGTTGCAGTGAAATCCTGCACACACAGCGGCCCTTTCTGGATAAGATTGTCCACCCCTGGGTTATGAACCTACCTGTGGATGGCTTTCCTCTCATAGGGACAGTTTAGCCTTCTGTAAAATTATCTCCATCTGCAAGAAAACACTCTTCCACTGTTCCATCTTGGGTGGCGTTTACTGTTTCTCTGTCTCTGTCCAGCCTTATTTATTTGTTAGCACACTTTGGACACCATAACTGGTTGGCCAAACATGCATTTTCTTTTTTAACTTTCATTCATGTTTCATTATCAGTAAACATAAACCCCATCACAGAAACAGGCACAAGGCTGGGGATACCCTGAATGCAATGCCTGTTCATCGCAGGGCACATACATACTCATATACTATGGCCAGATTAGAGACTCCAATTTGCTGTACTACAGTACTTAAAGTTGCCAGTTGAGGTAGTTCGGACATCTATCTAGAAGGTGTTTTGGGCGTGTCCAACCGGGAGGAGGCCCCAGGGCAGACCCAAGACACACCGGAGAGATGATGTCTCTTGGCTGGCCTGGGAATGCCTTGGTATCCCCCCAAAAGGAGGTGGAGGAGGTGGCTGGGGAGAGGGAGGCCTGGGCATCCCTGCTCAGACTGCTGCCCCCACGACCCGACCCCGGATAAGCAGCAGAAGATGGATGGATGGATGGCAGGCATATGTGTATACTGTGAAAGTAAATCAGAGTGTTCAGTGAGAACCCACACCATCACGGGGAGAACATGCACCAGGCTTGGGTGGGATGATGGTATTACGGTATGCCTTGGTAATTGTATTGTGCTGCACAGCGTTAGCAGTGATTTTTTTGTGCTGCACAGCGTTAGCAGTGATTGCCTCACTTATGTTAGAAAAGTCAAAGAATAACATACATGCGTAGTTTAAAAAACTAAATGCACTGTTGGAGCACACGTGGCATACTGTATGTGAGACCCAGTGCGCATGCGACTGCAGATTGGCCAGTGACAGTGGTGTCTATAAATTCCAGTTTACAGTTTTGTACTTGATTTATGTTTTTTTTTTAATTCCATCATATATCATATACTGGGGTGAAATTTCTGATATGAAAAAATAGACACCGCCCAAGATTAACGTGCATACATGGTAAATGTCATAACCATGTAATGTTTGCTGTGGAATGCGTGGGTTTCTCGTAAGCTTGTAAAAATGAGTGTCATGTCAATGGTTGGTTTCCTCAGCTGTGCTGCTGCTAGTATTAAACTAATACTAGGTGTTAACAAAGAAAGGAACTTCCGTTTTAAATGAGCTGTCATCTCCTTTATTAAAATGACTCGCGTGTTCGCCGCAATGCGTTTATCTGCACCCTGTATGTGGATGTGCGCCCTCGAGGATTGTGGCGGGGCTTAGAACGAGCGAGGTGGCAGCGGCGTTTTAAGTGTGCGACAGATCGTTCACACCAACGTGTCTGATTTTGTTTTGTCCGGATGTCGTCTCAAGTGCACGGCCACCAATGAGCCGTCCCTTAATCACTTCCTGCCACCCCTGCAGGGGGCTCGAGTGAATGGCCGGGCTGTAAACATGATGAGTTTATTTCTGCGTGTGTGGCACGTCCTCCTCCTCTCTGATGGCTTTATAGTGGCTGGCACCAGCCTGTTTCAGCGCCTCCCCAATTCTCCCGGGAGAAGCACGCGCGCCTCATGCCTCACTCCCCTCCACCAGCTGCCCGCTGCGGCTCTCCTCGATCTCCTCCCACCATATGGCACCAGAAAGCCTGTCGCCAGACCCAGGCCTGCTCTGCTCTGCAGATACCCCACTGTCCATTTCCTCCAGGTCCGCAGCTAAGGTCTGCGTCTCTTGTCACTGCTCGGATCGGTCCTCGCCAGGGTCTGGAACCCAACCTGACAAAGTCTCTGGCATCTCTCTCCATATTACTCTTCTCCTCATTTACCGACTGAATTCTGTTTCAACCAATCAGGTCGTTAAGTGAAATGGTTGCTAAGCGAAAATCGTGGTAGCCTAGGTGTGACCGCGACTGTGCTTACGACTTTACCTCAACATTCCAGACTCGATTTCTTGTAACCTCCGCGAAGAGGCCATTACGTACATTCAGCCTCAAAGATCTCTCCGACTCCGGCATGTGTCGCTATCTGGCGCACAAAATTTGGTCGCAAATTCGGCAGCTGTCAGAAAATGAATCGTTTATTGCCGTCAAATTTGCAAATGGTCGCTAGTCAAAGTAGCCACTAAACGAGGGGCAGTTGTGTTTCAATACTGACCTTCTAGAAATAGATTAATTGCTCTCTACAGTAAAATGCACTGCTGTAATTGCACTGTTCTGTGAATCAGCTGTAGTGTATATTTCCTTAGCATCTGTTTCTTGTCACATTGGCGAATGTCTGCATTTTTACAGATTCACCACTGATACGACTGATTATGTTACTATACAGTTACTATTGGTCATTCAATTATATATATTTGAAACTGGTTAATAGTTAAAAATGATACAGCAGACAATATGAACTGTGTGGTTATCAGGTATAAGGTGCTAAAATTGCTACCAATATTATTACCTTTTTATTTGTTGAGTAGATGTTTTTTCCAAATTGACACATTTTTTGAGAAAGCAGGATCACACAGTCCTTGGAGCAACTGGGGCTTGAGGGTCTTGGTCACGGGATTTGAACTGACGACCTTCAGAGGCGCAGCATCCAATCCCACCCAACATTTTTATCTTAATTGGAAACCTGCAGCTCAGTGATTATGATTTTAACATTACATTTTCATATTTGATATTAACAACAGTACACCTTATGTGTGAGTGAAACATATTATGTACTTACATATTAGAATATATACCTAAATAAAACAAAGTCATTTGCTTATATGGTAAAATTCAAGTTGAACATAGGTAACCTTTGTAATAATTACCATCGATGGCTCAATTCTAAAACCTTCCCCGTCTGTTTGACTTAATGTTTGGATGCAAAAAAAATAATGACACAACTAGTCTCCGGCATTCCACTAGGGTGACTTCACGGTTCTGAAAGGTAATTCTCTTAATGCAAGTTGTCTAATGAAATTCCATGCTAAATATTTTGCAGTCATTATAAATGGTAAGAAACACTGGATTTCATTATGCAAGCTCATAGCCAGTGTACTCTGTGATGGTGTTTTAAACAGTCGATGACTCTGTACAGTGTACTTCATATACCGAAAGTTCATAGCAAAAAATATTTATTACAAAAAGATATTCATCTGCATAACTATGTTCTACAGTGTTGTTGCGATGACCTTTGCAGCTCTAAATTAGGTTAATAATACAAACTGAGATTTTTTTAAATAAGAGGTATACATATGAATGCACATAAAATTAATCTGTTTTTACAACCTCTACACCCAGCTCCATGAAGCTGAACATTTTACAAACAAACGAAGGGTGGAGATGCATATATTGGAAGGTTCTAAAGCACTTCCAGTTTGCTGGTTATCTCACACACAATATGGTGATCCAACGTTAGTAAGCAGAATATGCTGTGCACTGCCCAAAGGGCACAGAGACCAGGCCGTCCATCAGAACTAAGCAGAGAAAAAAGTGGACACTAAGAGCCTGACACAGAGTATGATTATTTTAGGTTGTTGAGCTGATAATATCTCTGTCATATGACGAGACTTGTCCGACTGGAAAGCCACCTTAAATCCTACATGGATCTGTAGCATCTACCAGAAGACTTATGCTTGATTCATGGCTTCCAAAACTAAAGTACTTCCAAAACCTCCAAAGCTGGAGCACTTTGCCCAGAATCACTGGAAGCACTCAGTCCATCGTCTGATCTCTGCCCTGGATTCTAAACTACCAGGGGGCAACAATTCACACCACATCTTATCTGACCCTCTCATCCAGACTGGATTACAGTTTTAAGCATTCATACATTTGCAGAATTTTCCTGGAGCATTTGAAGTGAATTTACTTACTCGAGAGAACTTCGGCAGGGCCTTGGATTACACCGGGATTTGAACCTATGATCTTTCTGTTAAACGCCAGGCTCTATACCCCACTGCTTTACCCATCACTGCAGACAGTATGAACTCTAATCAGTTTCTGCATTTTACCTTTGATCAGTATTGTTTAGAAATGTTTCGTATATGTAATTAAGAAAAACTGTGAAAATTGTTTGTAATTTTTTAAAACTGGACCTCTTTGGAAGAAGTTTAACGTTATTTAAACCACCGAATATATTTTTCAAGTTTGTATGTATTTACGTTTCAAATATTAAACACAGTATGAAAGGCGACGCCAAAACCAGAATGGAAATATAAACGAATTTCTAAGTGACGAGAACCATACTTCATATCCCGAAATACTCTGCAGCGGACCCGAAATCTGAAACTGAAATTAATCTAATCTGGCTCCAAGCAGAGAGAGAACAGGTTCCTTGAGAGAAAAAAAAAGCTGCGAACAAACTTTATGTAAACCTTAGTTTGTGAACGATTACAATACAAATGCACTTGAAAAGATTCGGCGGGATGCTTAAAACTGCCGTGACAGCGTCAGACCTCAGGTGTCACGTTCTTAATGAAATTGGTCACTATGGGAATTATACCGATTAACCACCTTCAGTTTGCGTACACAGTCACGTCACTTCCGCGCATATTTTAATATGATTTAATTAAAAAACGATCATTAGACTACGTTTTAGAAACGGTAGCTTGCACAAGCATCAGATGTACGCAGTTCTGTACCAGGAACTACCCATGATTAAGTAATGCACAAAATGTTTTTCCTAAGCCCTCCTCCACGAGACAAGTTTCTTCCAAATAAACAATACAACCGTATACTATAATGATGGCAACACTGAACGCCGATCGCAATACTATAATGATGCATAAACGTTAACTCGCGATTTAACGCCAAGATGTGCGTTAAAAGGGAGCCCTACTCACTTTGCAGAAGTTGGGCGAAGCCGACGAAAGCGAGGAGCGCCACTGCGCAGCATCCAAGGCGAAGGGCAAGCCGCGCTCCCCTCTTCTTCATCATCGCCTTCATCCCGCTACCGTTTCGGTTCCGTTCAGCACATGCTTGTCGCGGCAGCATACTTTTTGTCCCCCACCCCCTCCCTCTCTTCACTGTTTCAGTCGCCTCCCTTAAGACTCAGGAGTTTACGCCGCTGGTAAGGCATGGTACCACTTCAATAAAGTTCTGCATCTCTTCCATGCACTGAGTGTTTCGCTCGATCACGGAGACACATGACTGTATGCTGTAGCGGGTCAGTGCGGGCAGGTTCAGGCTGCTGTTTTTTGGATAAAGGGAATAAAATCGAGATGTAGAAGAGAAACTGAGGATCGAAACAAATCCTCTAGTCAAATCCGCGGCTCGCCTCCCTCCCCTTTCCCAGCTGTCGGCTACGTCCTATAATAACTCCACCATGAATAAAACTGAGGGCGCCACACACCAGTTTGCGTGCGAAAGCCTTATCGTAGTTCAGCTTGTTTACGGTGTCTGTTCCAGTATAAATAATGTATCAAAATGTTAACCCACTGGGGGTCAGGTGAATATTAAACAAGATCGAAGTAATCCCTGTCAGTTAGATTCTAATTAGAGCGCTTTTGAAATTTAGAAGCTTTTGTAAATTTTATTTCGTACTTTTTTAGCAGGGCTGCCAACACTCACGCTTTCAGATTCTCACGCTCAAGCAAGATATCTTACGGCATATTTATATTATTCCATTATAAACCTAAATTTAACGATGGATTAGTTTGCAAACCCTATATACTATTTACGAGACATTAAAACATTCATGTAAATGCGTGTGCGGACTTGTCTCGAATTGAAAATCTCACGCCAGCCAGCTGACCAAACTTGGCAACCATGCCCTTTAGTTTTTGTTCGTCATGATCGTTCTAGGGTTTAGTTTTATTTAAGCGAAGCAACAAACTTGAAAATAAAACAATGCTGAGAACCAGTCGCGTTTGCCTTTCTGTCCAGTGAATGGAGCACGCTTTCCCACTGCATTTCTGGGGCACTGCCGGCCTTTCTGCGCTCACAATTGGTCACTTTTCACGTTGGACAAGATTATTTGTTAGGGGATCAGGAGATTTTCAACGGGTTACTTATAGAAAGTACATACGCATCGATTCATGATCCTATGCTCTTGTTCAAACCTCCGCCTAGACGGCGTCTCTGTTTACAGAACGCTGATGAGTAAAACTTACTAAACTGAAGAGCCGGGCTTTGCTCGTACCAGTCCAGTTGCGGACCCAGCGAGCAGCGCAGCGCTCCAAACCCATATAAAGGCAAAACGGCCGAGTACTGAAGTCATAACACCTTGTATAGGTGTCAGACCATAAAGACAGAAAGCCCTACTGTCCCTGGTGTTTAGTCAAGGTTTCCAGTGGCTGAGTTCCAGGAAAGTGTTTGCATGCTGTTGTGTGCTGTGTTATATATTGCTCTTCAAGCAAATTAAGCTTCAGGAATATATTCATCTTGATTTTATATGCATCACGATAAAAGCAAATGTGTTGCTCTGGGTGCATATTTGCATTTTTCATTTGCTGCGTCACAGAATGGTAAAACAGAATTTGCTGAAGACCTTCTATACAGGAAACATTTATACTCATATATTTTATTTGTCTTGCTATATCTAGTTGCCTCTACTGATATCATTTTAATTTACAGGCTGCCTAGGAAGAACATTTAAAAGTTCAGTTAATGCAGGGCTCTTCAAATATGGCCCTTAATTCCAAATCCAGGTCTTGTGTTCAGTTCTCACATAAGACCATAAGAAATTTACAAATGAGAGGAGGCCATTCGGCCCATCGAGCTCTTTTGGGGAGAAGGTACTTAGTTACAGATAGTTAGTTTAATAATTACTGATTCTGATTGGCCACAGAGGCTTCACACCTGATCGCAGGTAAAGGGAGGCTGGAAAATTAGCAGGGCTCGGACCTCGAGGACCGTGATTTGAATCGCCGTGATCTGGTAAATCGGCGGTCTTGTACAGTATGTTACCCGGCAGAGTACGATACATTTTGGTTTTATGGCTATTGTGATAGCAGTTGCTCTGTGATGGACGGGCATCCCGCTTAAGGTGTTATCCTGCCTGACGCTGCCAGGTGCAGGGATTAGCTTCATCAGCACCCTGTACCACACGAGCAGCTGCTTGTCGAATGGCTGGATGGTGGATCCACACTCAGGACCGGCAGCGGCACACCCACCTTAGAACCTCACCATCTTCTCCAGCAGCTACTCTGATGCACTTTCAGCCCACTGCTGGCTATAGTAACCCCCCCCCCCCAGGGACTCCAGGCTTTGCATAGGCAACCACCTACAACTGTACAAATTCAAAAAAAAACTTTGAACTTCTGAAATACCCTTTACCCAGAATAAATTTTGAACACCACTGATTTATAAAGTCGGGTGTTCTCTTTGAAAGTGTTCAGGTTTAACACCTGCCTCAAGGGTACAACAACAATGCTTCCTAAGGGATTCGGCAGAGCAACCTTCAAATGGTATTTTTAATCATCGAACTCCCAGCTTACCAGCTTGCAGGTTTTTTTTGCTTTCATGTCATCCGTTATGCCAATGGCCAGAATTAAAGGGTATCAGAAGGTTATCATCCGGCCCTACCGCGCTCATTTGGTAGCCATGTCAAAGTTACTCCATTCAGAGACACATCGAGTCGGAGGTCATAGTTCAAACAAGGTCTTTATTGCCAGACGCCCTCCATTATATATGTACAAGAGTTGATCGACTGGAGAGTAAACGAAGGAGAGGAAAGTAGGACAAACTGTCACTCTTTCGTCTGCTTGTTGGTTTATCTTTTCTCCCTGATCCGAATACAATCAGCTCTGTTCTATTTGAACACCAACACCGATCTGCAGTAGCAGAGAGCACACAAAATAAAGTGTAGCTCCGTACAACTAAATTACAAAGAGAAACACTATACAGAATAGCATATTGAACCTTAGTCACGGATTCACTGTCTCTTACAGAATATTCTATACAGATTCACTGGCTCTTACCAAATTTTCTATACAGATTCATTGTCTATTAACGAATTTTCTTTGCAAATTTGCTGCCTCTTACCGAATAGTTTTTACACTCAAGTCTCTTGCCGAATATTTTTTACATTCATTCTCTTATATTCTTTGCAGATTCATTATCTCTAACCGAATATTTACTAGATTCACTACCCATTACCGAATATTATTTACAGATTAGTTGTCCCTTATCCAAGTCTTTTTCAGGTTCACCATCTCTTACCGAATATTCTTTACAGATTTTATTGCCCCTTACCGAAAATTCACCATCATACTGAATATTTTTACAGATTTGCTGTACCTTTGCAAACATTTGTGGCAGATTGACCAGACCTTACGAAACTTCTCCATTGATTTACTATTCCTTACCGATCATTCTTCACATATTCATCGCAGCTCTTGCACACAACCTACGCTCAAATACGGAGAGATCCAGACAGCCAATCCAGAGAGATATGCGTCCGTCCTCACATGCCCGAATTATTTTAACATGAGGTGTGGCCCAAATTCCTCCTGTGTCTTTTTAGCCAATTGGGCGCAGTTGATGTTTCCGGTGACTTTTCTTGGGTTGTGAGGGAGGGTAGCACACAGGGAAACGTATGCGGGACCTATAGCAAAAGTGCGAGTGGAGGCAAGTCTGTGAAAAACAAACCGAATGTGGAGTTTAGAATCTTAGATTAGCACCTGATGTAGATTGTGTGGTTTTGCAGACCAGGATGTCGCACTGGCACTCATTTGTCCGCACGGCATCCAAACTCCCAATGCCTGGCCGCTTGGAAGGCTGCAGCAAAAACCGGGAATGGCATCGTGGTGCTACAAGTGGGCTGGGACAGGGGAACTGTCTCGTTGCGGGGCATCTGTCGATTGATCGTTGGCGAAGGAGCCGTCTTCAATCTTTGCATGAGTGCACCTGCACGATCAGAACAAGTACGGCTGGCTGGTCCAGATGAATCCATGGTTGGTTGGGTCTGAGGGTGAATTGGAGGGCAAGGCTAGTCCGGAGCAATACGATGACTTTCTTCACTTGTGTTCAGCCTGTGAGGAGCACCTATTCCGACAAGCCCTGCTTAACTGCGAGCTAAAATAAAAGGTCTGTGGCAAAATATGAATAATATTTCATGGTTACTTAGGCACGACGTAGGGAAAAAAAAACGTGTTTGTCTTTACTGTGTTATTAGTGTTATCATTCCTGTCTTCAAGTTTCAAGGTTATTTCATAAAGTTCTTTTAAAATCTTTAATCCATTAAGGTGCAATTTGCGGCATATTGACCCTTAAACAGCAACTGATGACACACCTTGAATAAGCACAGAGGGAGAACAAGTAAAAGCTTCCTTAAAAAACTTTTCAACGCACCGTCCCAAATATCGTCGTAGTATTGACACGAAGGCCCAAATATGTGGAATGCTGCCAACGATCCTCCTCATGCCATTTTCTCTTTGATTTTAGGGAAAGAAAAATACTTCTTTGCACATACACACGTTTACAGCTGACCTCAGAAGTCTCCGAGTGTGTCTTTTGCACTCGAAACAACTTCACACACAAAGTATCGACACGGGGGGAGACATCTTCCTGACCACTTCTGATAATTTTATAGGACGCTTCGACTAAAAGGATATCAAGGTAAATATCTAGTTAGGGCACATTTAATTCCATCGACATAAATAATCTGCTATGAATACGCTCCAGTGTACATCAAGTAACAAAGAGAATCAGTATACATCATGATCTTGTATGTACATATAGATATACTATAGAATTTAAATTCAATATATTGTAATCTGCTGGTACCAGGTAATCACAGTGACTATAAAATAAAAATCAATAAAATAAAATTTTAAATTACCAGAGGATGGGAGAAAAGTATTTACAACATATATGTTCATCGTATGTCAAATAGCCTAGTGCGCCCCCCAGTGCTTTAACAGTGCATCCCACTCTGACAGAGTCATCTCCACTGCCTGCAGAAAGAGGCCCAGAACCTTCCATTATATGAATCTCAGATTCTCATTTAATAATGTTGTTACTGTCACGGTCTCCTCCACCCAAGCCCTGAATTTTGGCTCATGTGGCCCCATTGTACCGTACGTGCAGTTTGAGGGTCTAGGGGAAGGTGGTTTGTCCGGTTGATTCTCGGGCGTGCTTCCCCGAGGTGACGAAGAGGATGGTCTCTCGAGTGGCCCGCTCTTTTACTGCCCCCCGTTTGCTCATCCGGCAGCAGAAAGCAGGGGATTCCTATCAAAGGGAGGAACATGGATTCCGAGGTGCCGTGATTCCGGAGGTCTGTAAGGTGACGTCTTCCTCGCCAGCCGGCGGAGATCCGGGTGGGGGGGACACAGGTCGTCTCCCTATCCGTCTCAGCCCGCCCCAAAAATCCACGCCGTGTCAGGCAGACGGGAGCCTTCAAGCTGAACTCTCACCTGATGAGGTAATTGAGCTTAACCTTTAAACACTGACTTGGTTATCTACTCAGTTATACACCCACTTAATCACACAAACGAGTCCCATAAAAGTCCGTCCCCCAGGGAAAATGAGTCCTTCCTTCTCTTCGGTTCTTCAGATCTGATCCATCTTGGGTCTCGGACTAGGATGCCGTGAGCTACTCAGTTATACACCACTCGCGGTAGTCTGGTTGGGCGCAGTTTGTTAACGACAGAGCCATAATTTGTTAGGTTCGAAAAATGGTCACCGTTCGTTGTGAAGACGGTCTTTCCAGCTTGGGAATGGTCACCAGCATGACCAGAGCCTTCCAGAAGGAAATAAACCAATAACTTAAGGTAGCATGAAAACTCTCCCCTCGTCACTTGGAAAGCGGTCTGGGGTCTGCTTATTGTGATCTTTGTCTGTTCACAGATGTGACCAGCAGGAGGCAGACTCTCTCTCTACTGTCGAGGCTGCAAAAATCCTAAGTGCTGTGGCCATTCTCAGTGCACACACCCTTCCTTCCATGAGCGAATCCGTGAGAACGTCACGTTGACTTCGAGGGAGCGACACCAGTACACAGACCCGGTACACGCTTAGGTCCAGTCCCTTTTTTGTTGGACCTTGAAAACAAAAAAATTACCAGCCAGATATATAAAGGTATATGCAAGGAAACAGGGGCTTATGTGCTAAACCATCTCAGGGCGGGCGTGAAGCGGAGGATGTCCTAACGACATAATTTAATCTGTCCGACGTGCTTTTGCTCTGCAGTCCGGGCAGGAGGTCAGACTCAGCTCAGGGGAGATTTGCATAGAGTGGAATAGAAACCCCCCGATACCGCAGCAGAAGGGATCGCTCGAGGGGAATCAGACAGCTGTGCCCAGATGTGGTTCTATTGCTAATGCAGGAGATATACTGAGGACTTTCGATCCAGTTGTAGGAAGCAGATATATAAAAAAAAATGTATAGACTTTAAGTTAATCTGATATACATTTCAAAATAACCACCAAACATATTGCTATCCCATAAATGCTCTCACCATATACATAAAAGCTACAAACTCTGCATTTTGCTATTTAGCCCAACTTGCCAACAAAGTTGAAGTTGGGAAATATACCTACATTCATGCACGTGCGCACACACACACACACACACACTCACACACACACACACACACGGACTCGCACACAAATGCATCCCCTTTGTAGAGTTCCTCAGTCCTGCAATACTGGAGTCCATTTTTGAAAGAAGGTCGGTGTGCATACCGTGGTCAGACAGAGCCAGCCAATCAGAGGAGAGGTTAGTGGACATGGGTCAAGGGTAGACAGTCTTTTAGGGTGGGTGCTGGGGGGGTTAGGGATGCACGATGCACTGGTGGAGCTATCGGCGGGGCTCTGTGAGAGGAGCTAGCAAGGCTTGTTGACGCTGCAGAGGAGTTCCGTGACCTTGATGAGCCGGGCCACCGTACTCTGAGATTCCTCCTGCAGCCGCTGGTTGTTCTGCCGGAGGCTCTGCACCTCCGCTTGGAGGACCGCCTTGTCCTCCTTCTCCTGGAGGGGAAGGAAGATCCATTCAAGGGGGAGAAACAGATAGAAGATGAAGGTTTCCTGAGGAAGAGGATGAGTATACTGCTGCTGTGATTCTCAATAAACACGTATTCAAAACCATCAAAAGTTTTCACACACAGAGATTTTCTACATTTGCATGTTACTCACTTAAAATGTACTAAAACTATACTCAATATTCTTTGCTAACAAATAAAGTCACAGTATGTTCTCCATTAGAGTACCTTGATTAGGAAGAAAATGTCATATCTTTGAGTCATCAAAATAACCTCCTCCAGCAGTTATAACAGCAGAGAAAATTTGAGACATTCTTAGGTAAAGTAGTGCATTTAAAGTTAAAGGACAGCCTAAAATCTAACTATGCCATCACCACACAACCAGTTAATAGGACATCAGACATGCACTGTTATATACTCTTTCCATGTTATAAAGGAATCTTGTTTCATTTTCATTTACAGTCGTTCACTCAACTTGCCAAAGCTGAACGAGAATAAATAATCCGCAGTTTATGAAATAAATGGAAAAGTGGTAAAAACCTGTGGTGTGTAAACACTTGAGACTGGTAGTATACATCTGTCACTGTGAGCTGCATGCTGAACCCCCCCAAATCACTGACCTGGCTGACCCCCCCCCATTACAAGTTGCACGCTTTATCTTTCTCCACAGGGAATGAACGAAAAACAGAAAAAACGGCGGCTGAAGGCGTCGATGCCTGCTTTTGGCTAGCCGACAGAGCGTAATTGGCAAATGGACATTAAGTAGGTCTCAGGGTGACAGACGCCACCAGAATTCATCTGTCGTTTATGTCCGGGGGGGCAAAACGCTACTGTTTTGATCCCTGGTGTTGGCAGGATGAAGGCCAGGACAATCATTCAGAAACACCTCTTTCCTCTTGGCCTGCATCTCGAAATCGAAATTTATGTGAACTGTCTAATGGAAAGTACAGCCGCAAGACAAAAAAAGGGCAAATTATTCCAGCAAATAAATCCACATATAAATAAAGGCTAGAAATAAGCCTGGTAAAATGACCCGAGTCCCAGAGTACATTTCTGCTTCGTCCTTTTGGGTCCACCCATCTATGTAAGATCCCTAATTGCTTTCTTGGTACCTCCACAAATCACCTCTTAATCCCCAATTCAACAAAGCACATTACGGTTCAATCAAACGTCGGACAGATATTACATTTGTCACTTGGGGTGGGTTTGATAGATGGAAATGCAAAATGCATTATGAAAGGCACGCACCATATGTGCTGTAATGCAAAGTTAATCGACGGGATTGATGAAACGGCCGATCGCACATGAATCAGAAGGTGAACCAACATATCGGTTACTGCTCGATCACACACAACTGTCTGCCATTAAATTAGACTCCATATCCATTCGCAGGCTTGGATATAAGGAAAAACAAATGTTCCAGCGGAAGGAAAATTAATAATGTAATTTGACGGTTCGCTTATTTCATATTTGCAGAGGCAACCTGCGCGATGACTTCCTCCACCGCTTGTGCCAGGCTCCGGTTTTTTTTCACTCAGCTTGATAACGAGCTTACATTATATATATATATGGCTGCATGCAATTCAAAAAGTCACAGAGATCCATTAGGGGCATATAAAGGCAAATGAACAGAGACCCAATAAGTCCACTTCTGGATTCGTGTCTGCGGTCGGCGTTCGTGAGAGGCGCGTCTGAAGCGGTGAGTTGGGAACTGCACCGACACACTTTCTGACTTTGTGCTTAATTATTATTGGTAAGCAGAATGACCTGAGGCTGGGGCATATGCAGGGGCGGGACCACAGGTGCACTGGCCCCAGCTGAAAGCTGATTGGCCCCAGGAGTCTCCCCTTCCCTGTCACTCACATATTCAAAACATTTCATTGGCTAATGATAAGGTCGGGCTCACTTATACCCTCACCATAAAAAATCTCGTCAACAGTCCCCCATCCTGAGGCTGAAGAACCACGAAGCCTGTTACCTTCTGCAGGTCTTCTTGAAGTCTCTTCAGCATGGCTTCTAGCTGGGAAACCTTTTCCTCCAGATGTCCTGGGGAATCACTGCTAGAGAGAACGAGGGAGAAAGAATGAGAAAGGTGAAAGAAAGAATGGAGGAACGAATGAATCATAATTCAGGAGGAACACAAATTCATACGTGGACAACAAGAAGACAGATTTCCTGAAATTAGTTAATGAGCAGCAAATAGCCCAAGGATTCACGTGGGTCAGGACCTACTGCAAAATTTGCCAATGAGAAAACTCACCTCTCCTTGATGTCTCTCAGCTTAGCCTCCATCTGTCCTGGAACATTAGCGCCCTCCGCAGGCCCTGAGCCGTCTGTTTTACGATCTGGAACATCACGTTAGCTAATTACTCACCTTCACCCAGCATCACCCTCAGAGATCTTTTCTGTTCATCATGTGACCCGTGGACTTTAAGCTATAGACCAGTACCTGAACGCTATTGAGAAAAATGTTCTAATAAAGGTTCGAATAATGTTTTTTCTGCCTTCAAGGAAATTAGGAACCTTATTACATTTATCACTCAGTGATTAATTTTTAAATAAATTTACATTTAGCACAGAATCTTCGTTTTCACAGCTTGTGCCTCTAGAGAGAGGGGAATTCTCAAAATCCTCCAGTAATTTATATTACGCATTAAAAAAATTCCACAAGGAAGAACAGATAAGATTAGGTTATTTGCCAAGACTCCATTTTGATTTATAACACTCCTCATAACGCTTTAAAGTTTAGATTTTCTCTGTTTTTCCCCCCCTGCAGAGACTGCTGGATTGGCTTCCCTGTATATTTTTATTTTTCTCAGCTTCTGTTTGCATTAATGGTACAGGAGAAAAACCGTCTGTTAGCTAGGTAGACGGGACAGGACACACAGTGTTCTTTCCTTGTAGTTTAATTGAATTCAGTCGGAAGGGGGACATGAACTGGGTTTAATTTTTCAGTTATCCCAGCGGTCCTGGACACCTTGAACTATTTTATTCATTCTCCTTGTCTCCGCTCGACTCCCGGACACGAAAGCCACATGATTATTCCCTGGTATTCATTGGCTCAGTATGTGGTTGCTCTTGACCAATGACCAATGAGCAGCGTCTAGGTGATGGTGTCGTTAGCCAATTAGCTTCCCCGTGGAGATCAACGCTGCTAAATGCTGCCTATGAGAAGGTCTGATGCGTGATGTATTTACGAATCGTATCACACATGGGGGGTAACTTTGCACACTTCTACAACATGAAAGCCGGACATAAAAATAGACTCACTCAGGCAGAACGATTCCCCCCCGTCCCCCCCCCGTCCTCTGCACCGTTACCTTCTCGGGACAAGGCCTCCAGGATGCTCCGACAGGCTGTGGCCAAATCCGCGATGGACTGCCAGTCTTTCCCAGAAGTTTCACTCTCCGACAGGACTGGGAAAGAGTGAACATACAAATCTATTAATGAGTGCTGTGCTGTTTGTGTGAAGTACTGTAGGGACGCAATAATGGGTTGTCAAATGTAGCAATGTTTAAGTGCAACATGGTCCCACCACCAGAGGGCACTAGCGGTAACTTTAACGCAATGCAATCTTTAAGGCTGGGTCGATATAAATAAAATGAATAAGAATCATCTGTATCTTTAGGACTACTGAGTGCTATTGTGAACAACTTTAAATCAGTACAAGCTGCACTTTGTAACCCAAACCACTGGTTCAGTTTAGTTGCCTAAGTAGCTATTTGGAATCAGCTCAAATCTATTAGAACTGCACTTCCACTATAGTGATTAACATTATGGAGAGTTAACACAGGAACGTTAACGTACACAGGGAGCAGATAAAAAGCACGATTTGATGCCAAAAGCAAGTGCCAGGAAGGGCTCAACTGCGGGGATCCTGAGCACGATGGTTAACCCGATTTTCTTTGGCGTGGAAGATTCAACGAGCGACGTGTAGAACAGTAGGCGGTGAAAGTAATAAGAATCATAATAACCACTGGCCATCCGGTGTGACTGATCAATTCAAAGGGTAAGGGGGCCAGATGGCTGAAAGGACGTTGGGGTTTGGGGGCTGTCACCCTCCCCCCCCCCCCCATCTGTCTCCCTCTAACTCAGGGTGGTCGGAAGTGGTGGGGGTGATAAGGGCTGGTGGTTAGAGGAACTGGCTTTTGAGACGGAGAGGACAGGCAATTAAAAAATAGGAGAATGCATAGACTAGGAGACAACCGCACTAAAGAGATGTTCAGTCGCCAACTTGTTTAAGAGCTGTCTAACCGCATCTAAAAGAGTCTCTTCAATATTCGATAATGGAACACTACAGCTATTTATTCACCAATGCCAATTTTTTGATGTACAGTCACTATTAAATGATTTTATTGAATGACTGTTGTTCAAATGGCATCCTGACTAGGGTGTCCCCTGTCTTACACACTCTACTGTCTGGGATAGGCTCCAGGCTTAGCGAGACCCTCAAGAGTATTCAAGAGAACTCACTTAATAAGAGGCTATGTAAGACGGGTGTATGGACTGTTGTTTGAACTCAATATTTCGCTCTATACAAGAGGCTTTTCAAAAAGAAAAAACCCTTGACTACGTGTGACGAAACTGAAAGTCCAGTATATTCTCTAATCTTGAATTTTTAACCTTTTAAGTTGATGGTTAACTCTGATCTCATCGCGTCATGTTGGGTTTCCGGTGTTAATGTAGAGAGGTGCTTATGGGTGTAACTGGGGACTCATAGACGGTCCATACTCTTGGTGATGGAGTTGTGAAGGCTCAGGGCTCGGGAGTTGCGGTCTGCTCTATCTGGGCCAGTGAGCACTCCTGGGGACTGGGAGGGGTCGCTGGACGAGGGTAGATCCTCCAGCCCTACAGACTGCAGAAGAAGAAAGGAGTACTCTAAGTGTCCGGGCAGGCTGCCACAGACCATATTTTTACGGCAACTCATAGAGTACACTGCTGCTTCCAGAACTTTCGATGAGGGTTCCCACGACCATTACACGCTATTCTTTTGGCAGAATCAGGAGGAGCAGAGAGTGCTGGCATTTCTAGATAGATTTTGTGTGACATACTACCATAGACGGGAGCATTTATCAAATGACACGAGGAGCATGAATCGCGTTAACCTGCTTTTGAACTTAATGCCTGCCTCGGTGTATGTGATAAGACTTTCTACATCTGATAGAAAGTTGGTGGCAATTTACTCTACTTCTCACAAGCCAATTTGGCTAGTATAATAACTACAGTAATTCTTAGTAAACCAGTATTACTGTAATCAGACAGGGATCCCCTTACAGTATTTCACTGACTGAATCCTTTAAGACCCAACCAAGGATATGTTTACCCAAAATCTCCCATTAGCAACTTACATAGTTGGAACCGTTCAGTCGCATGGCTGCAACTAGGTAAGTTGCTAATGTTGTTACCAACTATGCTTTTGGGAAATGTACCCCAGAACCTCACGACATGATCATTAAGTTAGTCACAGATGGTGGCGGGGGGCAGGGGGGGACTCCGCTCATACCTGCATCTGCTGCTCCTGGCTGTCTAATGGCACCTTGGGTTTGGCTGCCAAGATGAGGTCGGGCGTGGCGTCGCGCAGCTCCGTGACTCTCTCGTAGGCCGGCTCATCCGCCCCCATGTCCAGGTCTTCGCTCATTGGCCTGCCAGGTGGGGAAGGACACAGATGATTGGTCACCGCCGAAGAGGAAACCCTTGATGAGCTACATGAGCAACTCTTAGCGTGATGTTAATCAGTACCGGTTGAAGCCCATGTGGTGCCCTAGGCAAGCTTCACTGCTGGCGCCCCCCATCTAAGACAAAGTGAGATTGGCTTGCTAAGTCAGCACCCCCTCAGAAGATGGCATCCTAAGTGGCCACCTATGTCAGCTAATCGGTTGACTGGCACTGATGTCAAGCTACAAGCATCTGTCATAACAGTGGAGCTGCCGTACCCATCTCCAGAGTCCTGGTAAGTGCCGTGCCTCTCCTGGGAGCAGCTGCGTGACGGTGGTGAGGTCTCAGTGGTGGGCTGGTCCTGGGGTGAGGTTTGTACAAGGGGGAGGCTTGGAGAGGATGGTCGGGAACCCGGATGTCCATCCTCTGGTGCCGGCGCCACAGGTGGGTCCTCCCTGCCTTCGGGAGGCTCTGCATCCCCTTTCTCACCCTCTACCCCTTCCTCCTCCTCCTCCTCATCCTCCCTCTCGTCCAGCACCCAGGCCTCCCCGGCCGGCTCCTCCCCCGCCTTGCGTTCTGCATCCTGGATGGCCTTTTGATACAGCTCGGAAAAGCTCCTGCGGCACGGACAGGGAGCCGGAATCAGACGGCAGTGTGGAATCACCAGGTGTCCTGCACCGCACAGGGCACCAATAACACCAATTGGCTACCCTGCCTGTCAATCTTTAGAAATTACCCAATCAGCATGTTAAAAAAACAGCTCATTTACATTTTACATTCTCGTCCTAACTGCACCTCTTCACTGAAATATGCAGATTTATTTTTGTTGTCAAGTGCAAATGAATGAAATGGTTAATAGTTCCTGCTTCAAAGTAATTCCGGAAATAAAGAAGCAGCCGGTTCAGTCCAGTCGAAAGTCAACGTGTCTATAAACAGCAGTCACCTCTGAATGACAGTTCAAAGCAGATTTCAATCATACCGAGAATTAAAATAAACCCAGTTGCTTCTTGCTTTAGAAGGAGTGCTTGTTTTTGTGGGATTATAATATTACCATAACCATACAAATGACTCAATAATATGCAGAAACTTGAATAAAATTTTACAGAGGAGGTTAATTGTTCTGCACTTGTCAGTTACTCATGGCTCCGCTTATAGGATTGGCTCTCAAACAACGTTTATGTTTTTAAACGGACATTAAAGAGGTTGAAAGAGCATCCTGTCAGCGCCGGAAATAGGGATTTTTAAGTGGAAGGTGTTATCCACTTGTATTCAGCCCTGCATTATGTCAAGCCAACACTATAATATCGTATTAGCCTTATGATTATTTCAAAATATGGAAATCAGGCAGGATTATTATTGTCAAGCTCCTCCACATGAAATTTCTGCTTTTGTTCCCGCCATATTGTGAACAAATCTGTCCACCTGACAGTGAAAGAATATGGAATTACATATTTGCTCCTCATAAATATCATAAATCACATGCCTGCTGGCACACTGGCTGATAAAAACAAACAGCTATCTGCCCAGGGGGGGTGTGCAGTTGCTCGTATTGTGTTGCTATGGCGACCGCCTCCCCATCTCCCCCATGCTGTCTCACCTGCGCGGCTTGCCGTTTTCATCCGGCGGGATGACAGTGAGCTGCATTTTGGGGGCGGAGCGCAGTAGACACACCCTGGCCTCTGCCTCCAGGGACACCAGCGGCTGGCCGCACAGCCGCACCACTCGGTCGGCCAACTGCAGGCCCCCGCTGTCCGCGTAGCCAAACCGCTGGAGGTCCGTCACAAAGCCTTCCTCGCTCAGAGAGAAGCCGGGCTGCCCTGCTCCATCACGCAGCGGCATCACCTCCCTCGCCTCGCAGCCTCTGGTCACTATCTGTGGGTTGGGCATGTATTCAAGTGACACAACATTAAGGGGGATATAAAATAATGAAGCAACCCTTCAGGCGGCCATTGACAGGATTATGTAAAAAGGGAAACATCGTTAAATACAATAGAAGCGACACTCCCCTCACCTCAAGCCTTTGCACCACCTCCCGAATGTCCTCTGTTTGGCTCTCGGGGACGCTGACCGACACGACTTCCCCCCTCTCGTAGAAGATATCCAGACTAGCCCCGCCCCTACCGCCACCATCCATCAGCGCCTTCCAGCCAATCACGTCACGACAGCAGCAGTTGAAGACCACCCTTCGGGTGCACCTCTCAATTAGCACCACTGACTCGGCGGACACGCCCAGCAGGCAGGGCAAGCTCTGCCCGAGGATGCCATCCCCCTGCGCCGTCACTGCCCACACCAGGGCCCCGGCACTGTGCAGCTCTGCCCCTTTGGCTCCTTTCAGCTTGTCCTTGCGCTTGCCACCCAGCGAGAGCAAGGGGAACTTGGTGGAGGAGTCGATGGGCGTGGTGGTGACGTAGTTCTCTGCCAGATCCTTCAAGTACTCCTGCCGCGTGCGCATAGCCATGGAGCGGAACTTCTCGGACTTCTCAGCAGCGTTTTCCGCATTCACGGCCTTGGCCAGCAGCAAGTCCCGGAATGCCGTGGAGCGAGGGAAGCGTGCCCCCTTAGGGAACAGCGGCCCAAACAGCGGAATGTCCTTGGAGCGTGTCACAGCCACCCTGAAGCATAGTGTACACAGGCCAGACAGAGAGACACAGGGAAGAATATGACTGTAACACCTGTGACACACTCTTTCCTGACCTAAAACATGAGGAATAAAATGTTTTTTATGCATCAGACAGTGATGGCTGTAATTTAAGATGCTACAGAATAATGACAGCTTGTGTTTGTAATGTGGACATGTGACCATTCCCCGGAGAAGCTACCTATAGTAGGTGCGGTCAGTGCATGGGTGGTGGACCTGGACGACGATGAACACATGCTGAAAGTGGGATCGGATGGCTCTGGGTGTGAAGGGCAAGGCGCCAGGCTCCTGGAAGACGATGGTCACGATGTCGTTGCCGATGTGCCTTTTCCTCAATAGCTGCAAGGTAGATGTACAGGGAGGGGAATGGGATGAAATCAGTTACTAGTTATATATTATATATTGACTTTCAAATACAATTACAGCACATTTCTATGTCAAAAACCATCACTGCTAAGCACATAGATCATAGTGGCGTAACGTGGGTTGGCCTGGTATACAAGTCAAATGCACAAAGGTTATCTGGGCATAATTTCTGAGGGTGGTACTCAGAACCATATCATCAGACCATCTCCGTACCTGCTGGGTATTGTTGGCTGTGTATGGGAGCATGGTGGACACATGGAACATGATCTCGTAGTCCTGGTACCGGGTGTACAGGGAATGGGTGCCCGTGGAGTCCGCTGCACAGATAGAAACGCAGGCATGTTTTTGGGAGGTACTGAGACAAAAGTAGGGGATCAATGTGAGAGGGTATGCTCGAGTGAGAGCACTGACTCTTGGTGTCAAGCTGAGCCCGGTACTTCTCGAAGCCCCGGAGACGAACGCGCTCGCCCAGTAGGTCCAGGAACTCCTCGAAGGCGGGACCAGCATTCTCGTTGTTGTACATGTCTTCCTCGGAGCTTTGGCTGGCCCGGCAGTACATTACCCCCACCTTCCTCTGGAAATTCAGCTGCAGGAGGGGCAGAGTGGCTGTGCTTATTCACCAGTGTGGGGGCTCTGCCTTGTGACATCAGGATTGGCAGTATAGGTACAGTCACCTATTATATGTGTCTGCTATCGCCCCCGCTTTCATCTTTGTCCCTCAGGGGCGGCCAGTTAGACTCACCCCCTGCTCGTCCAGCTTCAGCAGGGTGTCCCGGACTTTGGGCGAGGTGGAGGCCAGCCTCAGACAATGCAGGTTCAACTCTGGGATAATGTGCTCCAGCAGCCGCTTAGGGGAGAGGCCACGGGGGGTGGTGTGGCGGGCAGCCGAGGGCACCGATTCCTCCAGGACAGATCCCCTGAGGGTCTTCAGCTGGATTGGGAGCAAGACGGTTTTACTATTGGGGTGGTTTTGTGATTGTGCCAATTAGGTCCTACAGTTGTGTTAGGCATGTCCACCTCTGCAAGTAGGTATAACTGGTACCTCTGTTGTACGAAAGATGATCCTGTAGTTATACTGGGCACCACTGGAACCTTCTTTCTCCTCCCGGCGGAAACTGATGGCCACAGGTCCAAGGCGGTCATCCATGCCAAAGAAATTCTGGTGGTCTGTAAATAAGGGTCAGAGGTTTATTAATGATAGTCATTTCAGGAGCATCGATCATAGGAAAATGGGCTAATAGTTCACTACATCAATTTACCGACAGAATCTCTTATCCTGTTCCTTCTGCTTCTCATTTTCACTAATGGCCATAAGCAGAATCACGGGATCTCAAAGACGCGGGGCATGAAGGACAAAAGCAGTGAGAACAAGCTCAAGGGACAGACCTACTTGGCAAGACCAGTGGCAGAGAGAGAGAGCTGATTCTTCCTCCTGTAGGAGGTGGTCAAGCTTTACTTACACCTCACCTGCAACATGCTTAACAGTCATGTGCTACCAGGCTAATTAGCCTTCTGTCCTGTGCCCCTGTCGCAACTGAGGAGAAGGACGGTTGCCTGTCTTCCTCATATTCTATGGTCCTGTGACATGTGTATAAGCCCTGGCAGGGATGTTATTTTGGAGAAGCGGTAGTTTGTATACTTCCTGATAAAAAGTCAACCAGATTCTAGAGTGTGAAGTCAATGAGGCAAAAAGAGACAATGTGAGAATGATCCATAAAGACACCAAGGGATGCGTGTCTCACCTTTCATGTAGAAGTACTTGCGGTAATAGTGGGCTCCCAGGTCAGCAAACTCAATGAAGAAGTTGCTCTTGCCCTGTTGCTGCACATGGCTCTCCTTAGGCTCTTCCAGGACAGAGACGGCATCGTTGGGGCACTGCAGGCTCGGCCGCAGTCCCCCCGGCTCCCGCGCCCGCCCAAGGCCTGCCCGTTCCTCACCACCCATCTCGTTCCGGAAGTGCGGACAGCTGAGGAGCAGGTCATTGCCGTTACCGTCGCCCTCATCCAGTGGCAGCAGCAACTGCTCAGGGTCATCGGCACTGCCAGCACCACTCCCTCCCAGAGAGGGTGAGGGAGGGCCCCCGAGGGTCGGGGGTCGCAACTGGGAGGCTGCTGAAGCCCCTGAAGTGATGTTCTTTTTGCGGCCGATGCTGTCTCTGCTCGACGCCACTTCCTGCAGGTCAAACAGGATGCTCTGCACATCATAGTGCGCAAAGTTGCGCACCCAGGCACCTCCTCCCAGGTTGTCAACGGGAACTGGCTGGGGGACCAGAGGAGCGGTGGGTTTAGACTTCTTGCTTTGCACCTCCGGCTTAGGAGGCTTGACCGGTTTTGTGGTGTCCACCACAGTAGGGGTGGAAAGCCCCCGGAAAAAGCCTTCGGGATCCGGGGCGGAATTCTGTAGCCCGAGAAGAAGGAATGGGTCCTTGAAGTGTAGAGAAGAGGGGCTAAGTGGACCTTGATCCTCACTGCTGGCTGCTTGGGCTTGTGTCTGCCGCTCCAGGGATGAGAGGCTGCCGTACTCCCTGTGCAGTGCCATCCCAGGGTCCCCCAGTACCCTGGCATCTCCTGACCCAGCCTTTTCAACTCCTGTTCTGGCTACCTTCCCTGCCCCTTTAGCTGAGGAGTCCAGATCCCCGAGCGTGACGTCACTGTTGCTCCTCTGCATGATGTGACCCCGGCCCAAGGCTCGCAGGTTCAACCCAATCCGGCTAGTTGTCAGGTTCTCTCCTTCCGGCGCATCCTCGTCCTTTCTGGGAGGCCACTCAGCTACCCGTGTCCGAACACCGCTGTCACGCTTGGGGTCGAAGCTGACCGATGCTACAGGGGGCCGGGGACTCTGCCGGCGGAACTTGCGGATGAAGAGGTCGTCCGACTGCATGATTGCTTCAGCCTTGCTTGTGAACTCCTTTCAAGCTTATCCTTGGCGTGCTCCTCTTCACGTTCTACTCACTTCAAGGTGTGCCGTGTTAGGAGATGGGGACAGATACACATTCACACATATATGCTGACCAACAAGCAGTATGACACTAGCTAACCAAAACCTTAGCGTGTGTACCAGAAAACCAGGCCGACTTCTTCATTCACAGCCAATCAGAATGACTCTCTTTGCAAGTTTCACAATTCAGGTAGCTTTCCAAAAAGCCTTCCGTGGGGGAAGACAAGGGGAAGATCCTTGGGGCAGATTAAATAGTCAGTTCATCCTCAGGAGCAAGGAGGAATGGAAACATGGTATCCCATCATGGACAGTATAGGACACCCAGAAATCGAGCCTGGCTCCATGTTTATTTGCCGCGTTGATTTGCTACAAAACTAACGTCTCTATTCCTGACATTGTGGATTGGCTGCTCGTCGCAAGACCCCTGCAACTTTGCCAACCTGCCCATTGTAAAGAGGACAGGCAAACTTGATCTATCTAGCAAGCTAGCTGCAGGGAGTGAGCCAATTCAGTGGGAAAGACTGGGCCTGTACCGATGCTCCTCTCCTGACAAACAGGGGACCCTCATCAGCCTCTGGGTCCCATCCTCTGCAAGTTTTCACTCCGTGTCTCCTAGGGGATCTCTTCGGGTTTGCATTGCGCCGTCTAAATGGAGAGATGCAAAGCAATGTGTGACCAAAGCTCTGCTCTTTTTTGAATGGCATATTACAGAGATTTCCTGGAAGACCCTCACTCAACGAGACAAGAGTGTTGGATTACATGCAACACTTGCGGAACAGGCTACACACATAAAGCAACCCACCTACTCAGATTCCACGCCCGCACATTGATGCAACTCAGCGTTGAGCATACTGGTGAGAACTCTAAAAACGAAATCGCTCGGTTCTGCGACACACGTAGCTAGGACACACATTTGATCAGTAAGCTGAGAGCATAAAGGCCACCACTCGAGAAAATATGCATCATTACAACGGCAAAGCCCACTATGGTAATTTGCATGCTTGAAACCTCAGATGCATCCATTATACACAAGCACAAGCTACAAAATTATCAGGATGACAATGGAGAGCCATGGGCAAATACTGCCAGTCAGCATGGAGTGAACAGTGTGTGCGTGATCGATCGATTACCCAGGCAAAGGATTAAATAACAATGAAAGACCAGCAGTACCACCATGCCAACCACCGAAGGCACTCACTCACATCCCTCCTCTCCATCCCACTGTCTCGCTCGCATTCTCCCACCCCTCCCCCCCATCTCAGCTCTGCGCTAGTAAACTAAACCCTCTCCCAGGAGGTTGTCGAGGAATAAAGTGCAAGAAGTCAGGCGTCATTGCAGAGATGCTGGGGCACTGCAGGAGGATGCCATTCCCGCTCCCAGCTCCCCGAGAGTGCTGCATCCGTACGTGGGATGCTTGCTTTGGACGCTGCACCTCTCCAGAGATCACAGTGACTGGAGTAGACTGGCTTTCTGTTTCAACCAAAATCACCCATATCTGATTCACGTGGCCTGTGCATCTTGATGTACTGTAACACCGAGACATTCCCTTGTTTACCAAGCTACAATCAAACCGTCTCACCCAAGTAGGGCACTAAATACCAAGAGGAATCTATAGAAAACTCAGAATTTTAAACCATGGTTTGAAGCTACTGAATAATAGCTATTTCTTAATAAAAAAAATAATCTTACCTTTAAATTACGCTTTTTATCAACAGTAATCATTCTTTTTTTAGATCCAGCGCCTCGGTAAACACATCACAGGCATCATCCACATCAGGACTGTAAAGCAGTGTGATTTCAGAGGGGAAACGAGAGATACAGCTATTCAGAGATTTCCTGTTTCTCTTCGCTTCCCGTAAGAAACACCTCGGCTGGACTTGACTGCAGATTTCACCACGAGGTGCAGCTCCGCATCTACACACCCTTCCTGTACCCCGACCACCGCTGGATTTACACAAAGTCTTTGTCCCCCAGCCTGGCCTCACATCCACATGCATTTAATTTAGCAGGTGCTTTTGTTCAAAGCAATGCACAAGTGAGGCAAGTGGGGGGAGGCAGTGAGTGGCTCAGCGGGCTAAGTCGCTCTGCCCCTTATCGAAAAATCGCCAATTTCAGCGCCGGCCTCGGCAGAATAGTCACATGTCTGTGGGCCCTTGAGCAAGGCCCTTAACCCCCAGCTCCAGGGGCGCCGCACGTGACCCCCAAGTTATGGAGAACAAGATGGGGTCTGTGAAGAGAAGCATTCCAATGTACCTGTACTCGGACAAATGGCAAATAAAAAAATTATCAATTAGGATTTATCAAATAGCACATTACAAGCACATGTGCTTTCGAGGAGTCAGCTAGGTGTACCTGCAGGTAGGCTGAGCTTCCAATGAATGTAAGCAGTATAAGAGCAAGATGTACACAACATCATCCTATGCATGACTACATAGATGCATCCAGGGATGCCGCTGAAGATTTTGGGTCCCATGAAAGCATATTATATTGGGCCCCCAAACCAGACTAATCAGATTGTGTTCCAAATTATTTAGGGTCGCAGTCATTCAGGGACCCTTGGAATCATCCAAACAACCCCCCCCACCCTTTGTGGCACCCCAGGATACATCCATATATTCTTAAATCATATTTATATTTATATATTTATATTTATTTTACCTAAGTGTTTGTCCTATGGGTTTCCTCCTCAGGGTGGCTGGGCTCTCCCTTAGAGACAGGGTGAGAAGCTCAGTCATTCGGGAGGGACTCAGAGTAGAGCCGCTGCTCCTCCGCATCGAGAG
>JAODKC010000003.1:298310-310849 GCA_026777985.1 Mormyrops attenuatus
TTCTGCACCAGTACGCTCACCACACAGTAGCTAAGGTGGTGAAGGGGCAGGAGAGAATTCACCAGTTAGATACTGGGGATGATTAGGAGGCCGGATTTGAAAGGGCCACATGGGCAATTTTAGCCAGGACATCGGGGTACCACCCTTACTCTTTAGGAAGACGCCCAAGACATCGGGGTACCACCCCTACTCTTTAGGAAGACGCCCAGGACATCGGGGTACCACCCCTACTGTTTCGCAACATGCCCAGGGATCTTTTATGACATTTTATTAAAACATGGACTGTATGGGGGTCTCTGAGGACCGGGTGGGGAAACTAAAGGGTCCCGTTTGGCTTTGCCATGCTACTGTGCCGCACTGGGGCATGCTGGGAATGCAGAATCTTAAATCCCATACTAGATCTAAGGAGTACACAGCACGAATCGGGGATTTGGTGTGTTCTATCTTATCGATCTCTGCACAGGAAATTGACGTTAGATGATGTGGACCGTTTCTTTTATATTCCAATCGTCTTGCCCATGGCGACACAACAGAGCTGAAAATGCACCCAGAGATGTCGCTTTAGATCTGGTCTTTGTTCTGTCGGTACCATCCTAGTACCCGACTGCGACATTGCTACTTAGTAACATGCTGTTAAGGCCTCAGCTACATTAAGACGAGCAGAGCAGCAGTGGCCTAATAGTTAGAGATGCGTGCTTGTAATCCAAAGATTGCTGTTTTCAATCACTGACCAGCAGAGTACCACTGAGATGCCCTGAATGAGGTACCGCTCCCCAGCTCCACAACTGGTCCATTGAGGTACAGGAGGTAATATTCTGATGTTTAAATTAGTTACTTAAAATAACTCATTACCAAAATTTTGTTACTGAACACATTTTCTCTCTTTAGAAAAACTCACTATCGCAATATTGTAAATGTATTATCTTTCTTCAGCTGATTAAGACCGACTCTCACAGCCTCCTTTCTGTATCTGCGTCACAACGCCGAGAGGGTTAATCATAATCCTGTCCCGCATACGCAGATTAGTTTATTGGATGAACCTCTAGTGAATTTAGGCCACAGAAAGCAGACAACGATCATGGACTAAAAACGGGGCACTTCTCAGTTTCGCCCTCCCCATTAGATGGTTAGTGATGGATTCCTGAGCCCTACCCAGGGAGGACCTGCTCTTGGGGGGGAAAAATGAAGAGGGGAAAGACGGTCGACACCATTTTGATCCCAGCTTGGGGGCTGTTCTGCATGTTGCAGAGCGTGATCATCAGAGGATTTGGATAAGTCAGGCTTAATATTCATTATTAATGCACTTGGGAAAATGGTGACTGAGGATGGGGGAGGGAATGACTCTAGGTTGGGTGGGGGCATGCTAGTTATTCACGAGGAACTCCTGTGACCTTATCTCCAGCTAGGGGGCTGCTGGTTCATGGGCTGCAGAGAGGGGGCGCCATTGCAACATCCCTGAACCACATTGCCTCTCCTAAATACCCCGCCTTCCCCACACCAAGCTTGCACCTCCATGGCGCTCCATCTGATGGTCGTCTGCACCACCTGCCCCACCACAAAGAGAGCTTCTCTCAAGTAGTACTTGGCTGCTGGGGGGGTGGGGGGGGAGCTAGTGTCTATTATCATTTTTGTCAGTGTGCGTTATAGGGTGACACGTTCGGTTAGCAATGGCAAATGCAGGTGACCATGTTACCCGTGTGAGCGGCCAGGCGTTTGCCGAAACAGGAACGGCGAGATTAAAAAACCAAGGGTACAACAACTAGACCTTTCCAGGGATACTTTACTTTACCGATATACTTTTTTTCCAGTTCCTGGAGAAATTTGCGGTTTAAAGACCTTGCTCAGGGGCCCAACAGTGAAATCACTCAACCAACCCAGGGATTTGACCTGGCAACCTTCTGATCACAAGTCCAGCATCATAATCCACTGAGCCAGACACTGCCCCCTACAGAAGAATCGGAGATCAGACCCACATCACCATCCAACATCAAGCCAGTTGCCATCTCTGGGCTTCCAAAAGCCGCATTGTCTGATCTCTCTCTGTCCTGGATGCCCTGCAGTTTGACCTCGACTCTGAGATCCTATGTTTGCATTGCATATGCACTGGCGTACTGCACTGGTGGGAGAAATTGGGGTGTGAACCTATGGTGAACAGGATTAACATGTGCTGTCAATCACTGCCAGGTGTCATAAACCAGCGGGTGATTAATTGTCCAAGCTTTAGCTCTTCATCAGCATACGGTATAACCGCCTTTAAGAAACCCACAGGAAATCACAATAAAACGTTCTCTATGTCTACTTTTTGGCAATTTAAAACTAATTTGCTTGAAAATGGTGTATTTTAAATGCAATTAATGATGTCCTTCTTGCCCCGAGTAGGAACATCTACAGCAAAAACACGAAAGGCAATTTATCATCACGTTTGCTGGCAACACTGGGCCCAGGGGAGAGCAGCGGTAAGAGGCGTGGAGCCGCGCCACCCAAGCTGCATCATGATTGGACAAGCTGGCCCATCGACTGCAGCGATTGGCTGTTAGGCAGCTGCATACACACACGCAGAAACAGATTTAAAGCAGATTTTACAAAAGGACATCCACCTCTGTGATGACATGGGATTGTTTTCTAGAAAGGCACTATAGATAAATACTGTGTCCAGTGCACCTATGAAACATCCATATCATGTCATATATAAAAATTCCCCCGAACTGACTGCTTGCATGGTTAGATTACAGTCCTCGTCTAACAAGTGACATGAAGCAAAAGGGACAGGAACTACGAATTCATAAAAAAAATTCATGACAACGTATGATAAAACATTTTTTTTTACTTTTCATCTTTTTGCAATGTGAGATTGTGTGGGATTAGCCAAGACCAGCAGAAAAAATAATAATAATTTATCATAAATCTGGCACCACACATATCCATAAGAGGCAAAATGCCAAATGCAGAACTTGGGGGGGCTTTAAAATTAGTTGAATCTGTCAGGGCAGACTGAGATAATTCACCAACCACCTTCTATTTGCCATTATGTTTTCTGTACTAAAAATGTTGGGTTAATTCAAACCAGTTTATATTATAATTTATTACAAATACATTCATCTCACTGATAAGTTTCCATTTCACTAAAACGCTCTACTTTGTCAGTTTCAAAGAAATTATATTCGTCACTAACGAAAGGCAAAAACTGCAGTCTGTATACCATTGTAAGATTTTTTAATAGCCGTTGAATATAATGACATACAGGCATGTTCCTCTTTTAAAGTAGCTTTTTTAGACTCACCCGCACACGGTACTGTAAGTCCCCTCTCGGAGGGTATTCATTTATAAAGTGAGCTCAAATCACATTTGTCTATTTTGGAACCGACCAATCCCAGACCTACAAATTTTTGTGCCCCCCAGCACTAGCTGCAAACTACCGTAAAGGTTTCTAGCAAAGCAGTCTATTCGTGGATAAACACTCACCTGTCAAGCGCCAGGCGGTGTCACTACCAGCCGCCGCCCCGCCGACCGTGGCAGGAAGCAGCCTGACCGCGCCGCAGTTTCCCTTCCTCATCTTGTGCGAGATGCACCTTTTTGTTCTGTTTCTCGGTGAAGCACAATCCGAGCAATTTATTTATTTCGCCGCAACCCTAGCCGACGTGCCCGTGTCTGTGCTTGTACGGGCTTTGCATTTGTGCTTACATGTCGATGTTTAGAATCATGACGTGCATTTTGCGACTTACTTCTCCCCGTATTCACGGCCGGAATTTCTTATTATTTTCTATAGTAAATTAGGTTAACTGCAGCAAGGACCCTTCCACCGGACTTGATCCGCTCCGTGCCCTTAATATCTCTACGGTCCCGCCTTCAGCCAGCGCGTACGAACCGCCCGCCTCTCTGTCGCTCGGTTACTCACACGGTGGTTAATGTCACTGGATACGTCTGTTTCTTAATTGCTAGTTATTAGTAACTGCTGTATGTGTGCGGTGGCCCTCCATGGGAAAGAAAACAGTTGAAACAGAGGGGAAAATCAGAATAAATACGAATGCAAAATAAAAAGGGGTTTATGTATTCAACGTCTTACATCCGTTTTGCCGTGTGTCCTGCCGATTTATGGGATAGTAAAACCTACATAACCTTCTGCTCCACAGCAATTAACCACCCTAGTGACTAGGCATCAACTATGCAGAAGGGTAAAAAAAAACGTTTGTATAAAACGTTGTATAAACGTAATTCAAACACACACACACACATAAAGAGAGATAATCAGAGAGACCTGTAGTCTCCATGTACCTATGTGGGAACCATTCATTTCTATGGGCAAAACCCTACTCACAACGATGACTACCTTAACCCCTACCCAGCCCTAGCTTAACAATAAGCAACCAAATAAAATACGAGATTTTTTTGCATTTTTAGTTGCCATTTGATTGCATTCACAGATCTTTGTGCGGACCTGCAAAATGGTCCCCACAATGTAAAAAAAAACAGGTTCGTATTACTTTGTGGGGGACATTTGTTAATTTGTTAGGTTAATTAATATTAACCTAATCCAAAGACACACACACATACACACACACAACCCATCTTATCATAGGCCTATACATATTATATCTAATATTTCCGCCTCAGGAGATAGGAGGTGTTGCCGACAGCCCATGTGCTGCGTGAAGCGATCACTGTAACTATATTCCACACAGAAGAAAGACCAAAGAAGACACACATACCGCCAAGGACTGACTCTCGCGTGTGTCCCCTTCGTGACGTCTGTGCACCATAGCGGTGACACTGCCAAAGAGAAAACTAGGTGGGGTGGCAGGGGGGGACTTTCCAGAGGGGCTCGTTCTGCAGTTCTGTTTTTAGGCCAGTTAGGGGCCCACGGGGGCCAGGAAGCAGGTTGGTTTTGTAACTGGATTCAACACTGAACACACGGATTCACCTTGAGCCCAATCATAGGAGTGGTTTAGTCTGAACATCACCTGAGAAAAGTTAGATCACCTGCTCTGCATTAAACACCGTAACACATCTACATGCTCATATGCACAGGATATCTTGTTCTGCTTCCAAAATAAATTTCGCTCCTTGACTGGCAGAGAGATGCATTAATTGCATTTATATAAGCGTGAGACCATGTGGTTAACCACCATTTGTTCCGCTGGCCTTTTACTTGAACCACGGCCCTCTGGACTGTTAGTCTACTTCCAGCATTCAGGGAAAGCACATGTTCTTCTCAAAGGTGCGAGGAGGCCAAGGAAGATGGCATCACTGTGCTGGCGCTATCTAACAGGGCTTTGTGGACTAAGGGGATAATTAAATGTTAAGCAACATGTCAGATGGAGTGTAATTGGCTAAGAATGGGTTCATCTCAAGGCTAAGCAGAACAAAGGATCTCTCCTGCTTTCTCTAGCTCAGCGTAAGTACAATAATCCGATATGATTACATGGCATAATAAAGGCAAATTAACAAAAATAAAGCGGTTAGCCTTTACCCAGATAAACAGCACAAGAGTCTGTGAAAAAGGACAGACATACATTACTGCTTATTTCTGATAAAGACTGCTGGAATATCCCATCCACCTTCCTGGCCATATTCCATCCACCTTCCTGGTCCCTGGCTATATCCATACACCCTCCTGGTCCCTTGCCATATCCCCTCCACCCTCCTGCCTCCTGACCATATCCCATCCACCTTCCTGGCCCCTGGCTATATACCATCCACCCTCCTGGTCTCTGGTCATCTCCCCTCCACCCTCCTGGCCATATCCCCTCCACCCTCCTGGCCATATCCTCTCTACCCTCCTTGCCCCTGGTCATATCCCATCCACCCTCCTCGCCCCAAACCCTATCCCATCCACCCTCCTGCTTCCTGGCCATATCCCATCCACCGTCCTCGCCCCTGGCCCTATCCCATCCACCTCCTGCCTCCTGGCCATATCCCCTCCACTCTCCTGGCCCCTGGCCATATCTCATCCACCCTCCTGCCTCCTGGCCATATTCCATCCACCCTCCTGCCTCCTGGCCATATCCCATCCACCCTCCTGCTTTCTGGCCATATCTCATCCACCCTTCTTCCTCCTGGCCATATCTGATCCACCTTCCTCCTTCCTGGCCATATCTCATCCACCCTCCTGGTCCCTGGCCATATCCCATCCATCCTTCTGCCTCCTGACCATATCTCATCCACCCTCCTGGTCCCTGGCCATATCCCATCCATCCTTCTGCCTCCTGGCCATATCCCATCCATCCTCCTGCCTCCTGGCCATATCCCATCCACCCCGCTGGCCTTCCTCTTACTCAAACTGCCAACTGGACAATAACCAAATACTCGACATACATAACTAACAAGCTGAACCTTTGGATCCTGCGACAGACTGCATCCTAACAACAGTAAGAGTGACCGGCATGACCAAGCCCTACATTCCTCCGAATCCTAAGACTCCAAGGCACGATGGCGGTGGCCTCCTGGGTATCAGCGTGTATGTGTCAATGCGCGGGTGTGTGTGCGTAGCATCGCTCAGTCGGCTTATGGGCACACTGTGCATGATGACATCACCTCCCAAAAGTGAAGACAGCGGGGACTCTAGTTAATAATGCAGTGAGCTAATCGTATCCGTTTCCCTGGCTTTAGCATGGTCAGCCTCTCAGCTGCAGTTGCTTTTGGTGCCTGCAGCTAGCTTTGTAACAGGACTGTCTATTTATCATTGTCGCGGACCGATTGGTCGAAAATGGGACATAAGTTCCGCCTCTCTAACGCACCGTCCTTGAGCTGTACGTGTTTTACACACGTGCTCAGCTTCACACCTACCGAAATAGCAAATTCGCACCGTGCTCCACCGGGATTACTCCGCTGGTATCGTTCCGTTGATGAAAAATCCTTTGGATATATTTGTACATGATACGACACTGTGCTGCAATTTCAGCTGAAGTCATGCTGGAAGAAAATATACATTTAATATAACATAAAGGAGCTCGCAAGCCGGAAGCCCGTCTCACGTTTCCAAACAAACAAGCCGTGCAATTTAAATCAGGAATGATGCTTTGCCAGTTGGGGCTGGATGGGATACGGTCTGTCATCTGAACGGGATGCCGGGTCCTGGTCGGTGTATCCAGCTGCTTGGCCGCAGGTCTGTGGTCGAGCACACCTGTATCCCTCAGCCCCTGAGGCCAGGAATGGAGGGGCCTAGAAACCACAGGGTTTGTGATGGTGCAACTCCTATTGATGCGTGTGTAGGGATGGGAGGGACCGCCTGCATCGGCAGCAATGCTGTGGCATTCATTATCAGTATCAACAAAGAAGAAAATCCACATCGAATCTCAGTCTTCTGCCATGTTCCTTGTGCTGCGTGAAATGGAGTCCAATCTCACTGTGACCCTGCGCTGGATTAGTGGGATGGATGGATGGCTGCTCATGGAAGTATTACTTATGCAGAAATGTTCTGAGGGCAGAATGAAAAATGATCGGTTCAGAGAGGTAACCAATCAGATTGTAGAGGAGGTGGGTCCAAGCAACTAGAAGGGGTGGGACCAACCAATCAGATGTCTTGGCCCCACTTCTTCTAGTTGCTTGGACCCACCACCTCTGCAATCTGATTGGTTATCTCTCTGAACCAATCATTTTTCATTCTGCCCTCGGAACATTTTTGCGTAAGTAAAACTGCACAAGCTGGATGGATGGAAAACCTTCATCTAATAATGACACAAGTAACGTTTAGTGGAGGTGACCCTTGACTAATGTTATTTATGAAGTTTTTGTTTTACCCAGTTTGCTTAATGTTATAAAGACACAAAGTCCTTGTAAAAACAGCAAATAAAACATCATTTAAGCATTGAACTGCACTCCGTCCTGTTGCCATTATAATAACAAACAATGTACTGTATTACTGCCTTGTACTTGTCAGGGACTACAATAACAGACACACCAGAGCAGGGCAAGGAAATGACTTTCGCATTTCGGTGGACATATTGACGATCGCCAACCTCTGGGTCCATCTGAACCTGCCTTTGGACTCCAGAGGAAGCTGCCCCAGGCTAATCCCAGGCCCAGGGTCCGTTTCACAGAAAAAAAAAATAACAGCGACGGGTGTGTCATCTCACTGTGGCCTCTCTGGAGTGTATTAGCATGCTACCGCTAAGCACGCTAACACCAGCACTAAGCACACAAATGCTAACACCACCGCTAAGCATGCTGGCGCTAATGCCACCACAAGACACAGTAATGCTAACACCACCGCTAAGCACCCTCTTCCCTCTGAGCACCCGTTGTTGAGTGTGATCAGCACTGTGTTTCTGGCCTGTTTGATCTCCCATCGCATTTCTGAGCTTAGCTGTCCCCTCCGCCGCCCGACTAGCCAAGCTCAGTAGGCTGACGGCTTCATTTAGGACCCGCGCTTATGTACCTTGAGAATCAGCAACGTGCGGTTTAACGAGTTGCCACATAAATATAAAGTGTCCTCCAGTTAAAAAATAACAGAGACCTTGTGGTCTAATTTAACTGCACTATATTTTCTTTTGACTATAATAAAGTAGGGTGGCATAGTGGCTCAGTGGGTAGGACAGCAGACTCGCACCTCTGGCAGTGTGTGTGTGTGTGTATGTGTGTCTGTGAATTTGTAGTTATTACATTGTGGGGACCCAGTGTCCACACAATGTGATAAAAACCCGTAACTTTTTAACCTTATAAAAATCTGTGACTACAATGAAAAACCTAAAAATGCCAAAATAATTGTATGTTGTTTGGTTAATTCTGGTTACGGTTAGGGCTGGCTAGGGTTAGGTCATTGCTGGATTAGGGTTTTGGCATAGAAATGAATGGAGAGTCCCCACAAATATATGAATAACTTAACTGCCTAGTCTATTCTAGGTTAAAAGGCTCACCACAGACTTTACTGGTAAGCGGTCATGAAAGATGGATTGATTTAATCAATTGTCATACATAAAATGATATTACAATTGCTAACTTGCTTGGTAACTCGATAATCTAGACGCTTGTACTCATCACTTTGTATTTTAGATCATATGCGAAAAAAATTATAGTAGGGTTTGTGGATGTGGGATGTAGCAGGGAATGTGATTTGTAAGTAAGAGGACGAGCTGGGATTTGTAATGGTAGCATGAGGTAGATTGGGATTTGTAGGCAGAGCCTGGGGGAGAGAGGGGTATGAAGGCAAGGCCTGGGAGAGAGTGGGATTTGTAGGCAGAGCCTGGGGGAGAGTGGAATATGTAGGAGGAGCCTGGGGGAAAGTGGGATTTGTAGGCAAGGCCTGGGGAAGAGTGGGATATGTAGGCAGGTCCTAAGATAGATGGATTTGTAGTGGGAAAGACAATGTACAGGAATAAATTCCAACAGTGCATGCTATTTGACTCCAAGGCGTCAGGTGATCTGTGGTATGTGGCGGGCATTTGTGTGCATGAATGTGTGCTGGAAGATTCTGAATATCATGCATTTAATTCTCTGTAAATGACGGCCTTTTTGCTTCACCATGACGAGTGATGCAAGTTCTTTCAATAGTGATGATCTGCAAGTGTTACTTCCGTTTAATTTTTTTTTCTCAGAAGTTCTCAGAGACAGTCAAAAGCGATCCTAGTGATAACACAGAAGAGAACTCCTTCAAAGCTTCTTCTGTCCTGTCGTATGACTGTTCTCTAACAAAATCTAGAGAGAACTGCAACAGAGAACCGCAGGCAATTCTTTGCAGCTGAAAAAACGGCCATTGAAATAGATTTTCCATCAAAGTTTTCCAGTTAATGCCGTGAGAGGTGAGCGTTCCGTCATTCGGAGAAAGGATTTTTTAGGCCGGCGAAAAATAGGAACAGTAGGTTGGAGGAACAATGGCTAAAAGGAGCCGGAATGTTCCTTGGGAATTCAGCAAGGAGGTTTATATCCAACTTACAACTAGTGGCCAACCCACTTCAGCCAACTGCATGCATGTGACCCCCAGTCATGTGACAGATTGCTACTGCTCTTCTCCTTATTGCCTCTGTTCCTCTGTTGCTGTAGCCCTAGATGCGTTTACAGGGGACGGGGCCACAAGGGCAATGGCCCCAGTTGAAAGCTGATTGGCCCCCACAGTACCCCCTCAATTGTCACTCACTGATTCAAAACATTTCATTGGCTAATGATAAGACTGGCCCCTCTGTATGAATTATGGCCCCTCTTATGCTCCCCACCTTAAGAAATCCGAGAATCGCCCCTGCTTCAGAGCGGTCCACCACACAGGCATTTTCGGGAAGCTCACTAACATCGTCGAGCTGAATCCCATGGAGTTGATTTGACCGCGGTGTGAAAACGTAGCTTAGCGGCGCTGCGGAGGCCGCAGTCTGGGCCGTGGGCTGTGTAGGCTCGACCGGCACTCGTCGCATTTGCCCCCCCCGGGCAAGGCGCGTTATCTCAGGCGCGCAAGTTAAAAATGTGTCACCGCTGTGTCATTTCCTCGACGTGGGAAGATGTGAGATCGTGTGCGCAGTTGCCATGGATATTGGCTCCTGCCGAGTGAGTAAACAGACCGGGAATGAATACGAGGATTTGTCATTCAGCTTGTGCCACAGACTGTAATTGCCTTAATGATATTTCAGTCATGTGTGTTATGGTAGGGTTAGACAGACGGTTGCGTGAGACATCAAAAAGACAAGCAAATGAGAATGACAGCATTTTTAAGAGGGGAAGGATGCTTATTTTAAAGTACTTTATTTAGGTCCTAATTTCTATTTGTATGCTAAATTATGGGGATGCTTTCTGTTCACAGAAAGCTATTTCTGCATCATGTTTTATGGTGGAAATGCGAATCCCCTGCTGATCTTCCTGCCCCCATATTCTGTGCCCATCCTGGAGTGGAAAATCTACAGAGGAAAACAAGGACTTTATCTACTGGCTGTGGATCCTGACAGCTGCTGTTTACCACATAGATCACGGATCTATGTGTACAAGAGCATAGCGCCTGTCCCCTCAAACCATAGAAGGGTGTCGATCAATCCATCTTCTAATTACTTACCCTGGTCTGGACGCTCATGGGAGTTTTACTTACACAAAAATGTTCTGAGGGTAGAAAAATGATTGGTTCGGAGAGATAACCAATCACATCTTGGTCAGATGTCAGATGTTTTGGCCCCACCTCCTCTAGTTGCTTGGACCTGCCTCCTCTACAATCTGATTGGCTATCTCTCTCAACTAATTTTTTTTGTTCTGCTCTTAGAACATTTTTGTGTAAGTAAAACTCCCATGAGCGTCCGGATCACGGGGCGTCTGAAACAGGGCACAAAGGCTACAAAGCTGGGGGTACATTCTGGATGGGATCCCTGTCCCATCTAATGCTGTTTAAAGTCTAAGTGATAAACAAATAACACTAAACAAACATGCCCTACATTTGCCTCCCGGGACTAATTAAAATCTATGACCAAAGTGACGACCAGCAGGAATCTCTTCTGGAGTCGTCTATTCCAGCTTCATCCGAAGGTTCAAATCTGGTGACAGTCGCTGGGGGGACCTGATGTAAACGGTTGCCGTGGACGATGGCCTGCTTCGTTTCAGTGTCCTGCTGTGACTCACTCCGCATCCATGGTGCTAAACTCTGACTCAAGTGGCTTTGAGTCGCTACATCCCTGAAAAACTAAACAAGTCCTGCTGCTTCAGAATATGTGTGACGTTGCGACTTATAATAGCAAAATTAGGGAATTCCTTATTTCAAAATAAAAATCCTTATTCTTGGTCCCACAGTCCCCTTCCCCTTTTGTCACAACGTGACATTTTCGGGATCAGTACCAAAGCCAGAGTTTACCTGGACCTGGATTGTATTGGGTTCACCTGCGTTACACCTCGGCCCTGTCGTGACAGAGCCTGCAACCAAAACCACAACTTTAAAGCACGTAGTGTCTTCCCAGTGGAATGTTCCGGGAGCCACTGACATCAGCTGTTACCAGGGTCCTGACAGAAAAGGATCCCCTAACAAAGCCCCTCCGGAACCATGCGCCTGTGGACCCATCCCGTCCCCCTCTGCAGCCAGCCAATCAGCTGCTCCGAACACCCGAGCGCATAAATATATATTTTTTTTCTGCTGTGATGTGCCCCCCGCGCGCACGCATCAGAACAAAGCAACTCTCCGTGCATGTGACAGTCCTGAGAAACACACAGGGCCCTCATCGATCCGAGCTGGCCCGGCTCTGCAGAAACAGATAAATAAATCTCGTTTTCCAGCAGGACCAGCTGGATAGCACGGGGGTCATGGGCTACCATCCGCTGCTAAATTTGGAAACGTGCACCGTGGTAACTGTCGCCAGGGACAAAGGGATGGAGAGCGGACCAGCAGCCGGACCGCCATACGGACGCCCTTGTGCGGTCGTGGGCATAACGGCGGATGCAATCTAGCCCAGCATCTCCCCCTCTTCCCCACCCGCTACCCTGACAAACCCCCCCCCCCCCACCATAAATGTTCCCCTACATCGCCCGTCTCCGCAGCCACCTTGACAACAATACACCCAGGATTCCAGCACCTCCCCTCGGGGGGGGGGGGGGGGGGGGGGGGGGGGGGGGGGGGGGGGGGGGGGGGGGGGGGGGGGGGGGGGGGGGGG
>JAODKC010000003.1:321840-358709 GCA_026777985.1 Mormyrops attenuatus
CCCCCCCCCCCCCCCCCCCCCCCCCCCCCCCCCCCCCCCCCCCCCCCCCCCCCCCCCCCCCCGGGCGGCAATAATTTAGTCTGGGTATTATGTTGTGGGAAATGTGTCATGCAGAACAAATCATGGCTGCAGAGCCCGGCCGACATTACTGTCTCCTAGTGTCGGACCGTGAAAAAGCACATTTCGAGAGGGAAAATTATGGGATGCCTTGGCTGGAAAGCAAGCTTTACGTTTGTCATGTGGGCCTGGTGCATTTACGATAGATAGATAGATAGATAGATAGACTGCCAGAAAAAAGAGTACCATTTTGTACCTTTACTCGTCACTGGGGCTGTACCTTCAAGGCTAAATATACCTTTCAGGATGAGGAACATTTTTGTACCATTGATGGTACATTAATGTTGTTTGTACCTTTGGGATGTTCCCCACAGTCCATTTTTGTATCTTAAATTATATTAAAAGGTACAATTACCTACAGCTAGGGTACAATTGGAAGGGTACAGCCTGAGTGACTAGCAAAGGTACAAATTCATACTCTTCTTTCTGACAATGTAGATAGACAGACACAGATAGACAGATCATTTCTGAAGTAAGCTGCAAGTTGACAGCAGCACCACACAGATTTAGATGTAAAGCAGGCCAGAAAAGAGACCTTTCGTTACCTCCGTGAGCAGGCCATGGAGGTAGGGCGGCATGGGGCTAATTTCTTGTGGGGTGGACAGGGGGTTGGGGCTCCAGAAACAGATGCTTTCAGGGAGACTTTGGATTAGGGGCGGGGTCGGGGGCGGCTCCTGACTCATCAGCTGGGGCAGAAGGTTCATTCATAAGAGTCGGTCTGGAATCCCTGGGGGCCGATGGTCCCCATCTCTCCTCTTGTTTTGTTCCTTCAGCCTCAAGAGGACAATGTGACACCCTCAGTAAATGAGGAAATTATGGCCCATTCCTGCCTTCAGTCTCAAAGTTAATTCACCACATTCCGTTTCCTGCTGGTTCAGCGGCAGCCGCAGTGATAGATAGAAACCTGGGACATTTTAACCCACAAAAACGCTAATAACCATTTAGAAGGACACCTGCCTTTGTGAGGACTCAGCAATTCATTTTTCAGGGCACAAGCAAGATGTTAAAATTCATTAAAATACAATGTGATTGACTAATTTACGTTCATTATATGTCTATTCCCGTTTTCTCAAATACAATCATTTTTAGTCAGTCTTTATTTGAATGAGCATTATTAAAAGGAAATAAATTAAATTAAATTAAATTAAATTAGATTAAATAAATGTGCCTCTGAAAACAAACTTGGGTCATTTATTAGCATAAATCACTGGCTTTCTGCTGGGGAAATTTATGCATTTATATTCATCAAATTTAAATGCAGATGAATGTTTTTCTCCGAAACCGAGGCCGTTCCTCGGGGGCTTGTGTTTTTTTTGTGTGCGTGTGTACATATTAATGTACAAAGGTTTGAGCGATGGCGGTACAAAGGAGGTCCCCTACCAACTGGCCAGCGTCAGTTTGCCAAGCCTGAAAAGACAATAAGGCGCGCGCGCGTGTACTCCTCTAACTAAAGGCACGGAGAATGATGCCGAAGGAGACGCTGTTGAATAATTATTTAACGACTCGGCACAGCCTACCCCCCACCCACCCCCCTTTTTCTCAAACACACAATAGAGCACCGTGACAGCCGCATCTGCTCTCGTTTCAATGGCGTCCTACGATCTACACACAACCCCAAGCCTAAAATTCCGTTGGAGAATGTTAACTAAATGAATAACGCCCCAATAAAATACAATCTGGACAATTCAGCGCATTTGCAACTCAACAGCAGTCTTTTAACCTTATTATGTATATACAGACCTTTATTTATCATTATCTATCATAGTCATTGATGCAATAGATTAATTGAACATAAATACCACAAAGATTTTAGGTAATGGGAACAATTCTGTGAAAATGCAAAATCCGATAATAAAATTTACATTTACTTTAAAACGTAAACTGTCTACTTTTAAACATGACAGAGGCAATGTTGTTAATATTATTTAAAAATAACTCACACACCTGCATCTTATAATGAATCGAATATCCCCGTTTCATTTTAAACATTCAGAACAGACGGGGATCTTTGGTTTGCGAGCAACGCCCCCGTGTGGCACATGAACAAATCTACATCCACCTAAAATATCACAATTTATTGTAATTTCATCAAATTCCCAGGTTAGGCTTTCTTAATCCTGGTCCTAAATACAGCAACGTATGATGGTATTTAGCCTTCAAATAACTCAAAATGAATTGGATTAATTGAAAATTCGTTATATATAAAAAGGCTAATTATTTTAGGAAAGATTAAACAATTGAATGCACCATAACACTTTTCTATGCGATTATCGCGTAAACCATGCATAATTGAAATAATGAACACTTATCACTCATCTGAAGCGGCCATTGGTGCGATTTTAGAGATCTAGACACTGTTACACCCGTGGTTATAGGTATCGCTCAACTGCAACTAACTGTATTTATGACTGAAAAAAATAATAGGGAACCATCCAGGAAATCCGACAGGTTCAAGTACCCCATCTGAACAACCTGAGGGAACTGTAATTATATATTTTTTTTCTCTCGGAATTGAATCAAAATAAATAATGTAAATATGTAGATACCGCAAAGATTAAAAGACTGTGTAATGGTTCCGCAGTTCATAGAAAAGACAGTGAACCCTGGGACATTTTCATCAGTCGGGTAGCAGGCGATATCTTGAAAGCGCTTCCCAAAAGGGCGGAAGTGTTTGCGTACAACATGTAGTCTATTCGTAAGCCATGAAGTGACGACAGAAAACTTGGTGTATCTTTTAATGTATGTTTTGCAGATGTTCCCAAGACAGGTTGACTCTGTTTCACAACTGCAAGAAATTGTCCTTAATTCTTGTGATTTTGCTCACCATGAGCGTGTTAGGAACCGGTACATTTGTTTTGCGTTACGATGCTAAAATGAAGCCATACATGCAGTCTCTGGTAATATTTACACTTACCTGTTATCTTATCTGTACTTGCAGTAGAACAACAGGAAGTTTTTATCCTTTTCTCCAATACGTCGGTTTATAGTAGCCGCCCCTATAGACAGTATTTGCCAAATGTCTGCACAGAGATTACTCATCTGAATAAGCAAAGGCCATTGGGTGAGAAGCTGATATGGTAAATGCAGAGACTGAGTTGGACTGTTTAGTGAGTTGAAATAGGGAGTGGTATGGAAGTTACTCACAAAAGGAATACATTACAGACATTTCAGGTGCAGAAAATACAGATCCAGAGCAAGATTTTGTTTCAGCCAACCAGTACTCTGCGTGTGTGAGTCCTTATACCAGGTCTCTAAAAGTCTGGACCCCGTTTCCAAATCCAGGCCTAGTTTTCAGTTCTCTCAGGCTGTTAGTTTAATAATTGATTGATTCTGTTTGGCCATAGAAGCTTCATACCTGGCTCACGGGTTAAGGAAGCCTGGCAAATCAGCAGGGCTCAGATGTCGAGGGCGGTGATTTGAATAGTCGTGCTTCATACTCAACTGGTTGGCTGAAACAAAACCTTGGTCTGGATTTGTACTTTCTGGACCTGAACTGTCTGTACTGGATTACTTTTGTGAGTAACTTCCCCAGCACTGGAAGTAGGTCTATATTTCATCGCCAGCTGGGCGATTTCAAAGCAAATAAATCAAGCAGCATAGAGATATAACGGATTCATTATGTGGTAAGAGATAGACCTAGCAGAGGGGAAAAAAAAACATTCTAAGCAGCTTAACAGGAAAACTTAAAAGGCAATATCTGGACTAGACAGAGGTGGACAGATCACATCAGACAGAACTTGCAGAATTAGTCTGAACGGGTACTTTAAGATTATTTCCCATGATAACGTAAAGCACACTGCAGTTCATGTACAGTGCGGCAAAGAACGTCATTAAAATTCCACTTCTAATGTTTGAAGAGCTTTGTTAGCTTGATGAAATACAAGACCTGCAGTCAAGGAAATGGAGCAGATTAGCCACTACCTCATGCTTCTGGCCGCCGGCGATGAGAATCAGCATCATCGACACCGTTTTTGAGGTAAGACCTACAGCTGAGATCACATGTGGAAAAAAAAAGATCCAGCCTGGATCTTCAATACAACCTACTATTTTGCCCTGATTACCTTCATTTGTTAAGTGAAATCACCTTTATATTATATGCTGTGTATATACTTAAATACCAGTTGTTTCCATCAGTTCATTGTGAGGTATTGTGAGATATGGTGAGTAGTTCTGAAAGTTGGTTTTGGAGACAATATGGTATATCGCGGTATTTTCATACCGCGAAATGCATTGCGTAGATCTCTCTCAAAATACCGGAATCGCGTTGCTTATGAAAATACCATATGTGATATGGGGTGAATCTCAATATGCATACTTGACCGTACCTGGGTTCTCGTGTACCCGTTTTACATCATCCTCCATTGCTGAAGTTCCAATACTCAAGAACAGAAGTACAGAGGACGGTAAAAATCCCTGGATGTCGTTCTTGCTCCGCCCCAAATATCAATGATACATTGGCTGCATCCTCACCAAATGAGACCAATCCCATGATTCACTTCACCCTAGGTTCGCTCTTGGGAGGCAGAGTAACAGTCTTTGCGTTCTTGGTATTGAGAAACACCCTCAATGTCTGACCATCATGACATACGAAAAATTAGATACCGCCCAGGCCTATCTGAAAGTATTACCCGTGATATTTGATCCTTGAGCCTGTTTACTTGACTTTGCATCTGTGATTATGATTCAGTTCTTTGATCTCTCAGGTTTAGTTGGTCTGACTATTTTGTTAGTTTAAATAACCACGAATTCTGGAATTCTGTTTTTTGGCCATCGTGGGTCCCAGCTATTGGACTCCCAACTATTTCGACACCGTTGCAGGTGTTTTCAGCCACTTGTTGGATGATATGATAAAAGAGGATTTTGTGGGACTAGGTGACCAAAGATTTCAGGTCAATGATGCCTTTCAGGGCACAGAGAAAGAAATGTGGGACAATGACGTCAACAATGTCCAGTGGCCCATTAATGGGACCATGTGATTATGGTATGTCCCACATTCTGTCAACAGGAGCAAAAAAATCCTGTAATACAAATCGGTGTTCCTAGTAAAACTGCAGGTGTCACTTTACCTCCAAAATCAGTTCCTGCTCCCTATTCAAAGATATTTTGTGAAGCCATTTCCACACTGAAGACCTTTTCAACAGAGGTGTTTATTACCACCATTTTAAACTGCCTACCAACAACAGGGACCTTCCAGGCTGATGCAAGTGTCCACTTTATTTCCCGGCCTGCAGAGCAAAATCCATAATCCAGGTGTTTAGCTCATAATTTAGTTTGTAAAGTTTACACTTAAGATACTCTTTGCATTTAATTTACAATATGAAACGGGCCTACCATGTTACTCTGACTGCTCGGCTGCTGACAGACCATTTTTGTGGGATTACCGTTTCCAAGGACCAAGCCTGCTATTCCCATTAATATGACGGCATTAGGTGACTTTAAGTGCTTCAACTCACTCAAAGCATTAACTGCGTTGTCTGTCGACCTGCAAACTTCAAATGCATCAGAACTTCTGACCGGTAAAAACACTAGATTGTACCTCATCCAAGCCATGCCTGCAGTGGCACCAAAATCCAAGGGCGAACGTGCTACGTCCACATGATGTGGCCGAAAATATACATGCAGACGCTGCAGACTCGGTCCGCTAATCTCTCGCTTTGTTCAGAAAGTTCTGCGTTATCTTATTACCCCGTGGGTACTGGGAGGCAAGAACGACAAATCACAGAGGAGAGCGGTGATTACTGTAATCACAACTTTTAATCCTGTCTGCTTTTAGGGACTGATTAAATCGCTAAATGATTTATTAAATGCATCTGAATATGCACTGTACTTGTGATAGTGGGAGAAAAGGCCCGGGCATTTGGGCTGGGCCCAGCTGTGCTATGTTGGAAAGCTGTCAGGCTGTGGACAGAGTCAGATTCACATCAGGTCAGATATAGGTTGACCACCTAATCCATGTCAGGACACTTTGACCTACTTCAGGTTTTACATACTACTTTCAAACTGAAAGGCTCCTGTGCTCGGCTAAATAGTTCAGCTCTTCTTGCGCTTTGACTGGTTCGTTTCCTTGATTGAAAGACTCATCCAGCTGTTCCACATTAACATCAGTGACATATGCATGATTAAAGGAGACTGACCAATCAGCACACAGCAAGAACTTAGCGCTTAAGTGGAATCCAGGTCTTTTTGTTCGAAATGGTAGTTTACAAACCCTGACCTAGCTAACGTGGATCAGGTGGTCACCCTAGTTAGACGACTGGAACAAGCTGGTGTCTACCATTTGCCCCATGTGCTCCGGTCCTCAGGGGGGGTGAAGCCCAGGCACTTGGGGTTGATATGCCGGCTTCTTTTCCTCGGCGCCCTTTCGCGACCCTGGACAACATCTACGTCAAGATGTACTTGTGTCATTTTTAGCCTGCAGCTGCACAGAGCCACTTGGGCAGAGTCAAGTGGTTTTACAGGTGGGTCCCAAAGCCTCAGCTCCCTCACCTTGAAGTATCTGATGGGGTTGAGGTAGCTTGTCCCAAACACCTACCCCGGGGTCAAATTGACCCCAAAGGCACACGTTAAGTTTTTCTAATAGTAACGTAATTGTTGTAGGAGCATGTAAGAGTTATAGATATGATGTCATGCATTTAATGAATGTCTTAAGTTTACAGGAATGAAACACACTGGCAGGTAATTTAACTCCCGAATACACAGGAACAAGTTTGACAGTATATGGCAAAAAATGACCTAACGGAAACCATAATGTTACTAGTTCTCATAATTATTAATCCCCTGTAACGCACTTCATGACAGTGTAATATTTTATCTTATTATTGATTATTAAACATGAAGGCTTCTTGTAAAACTTTCCGGTAATCCAAAGCCCTTACCAATTGTCGAACTGTACTGTAGGTCTGCGGGATTGTCTGACAGTCACTGCAGTGTGATAAGAAGACGAGATTCAGAAGAGGTCTCCTTGACGTCCCCATTTTGGCCTCTAACTCTGCCAGCTCATAGCCAGACAGGGAGCACAAACAGGTCAATTTAAAATAAGAACCCTTTCTAGCTGTGCATTTTTTTGAAGCCACTTCTTTCCATGTCGTTTTTAGCGCCACTGATAGGTGGTACCTAATTGGCAAGACAAGCAAAGCGAGTGTTCCAAAAATTAAATTTGATTGTGACTCCGTAAACAACCCCCCCAGGGAACTGGACTGACTTGTTCGATTTTCATCGGTCATAATTTCATGTTCTGTGACACCGCCTATTGCTGTGACATTATCTTATTTCCGTAGCACGAGCTGGAAAGAAGTTAATAAGCAAACAAAAAAGATAAATGAAATCAGTCGAAATTCAATGAGCAATTTGCCGTTTCCTCTTCCCAGATAAGGACGTGCACAGGCCGGATCCGAGCCCCACTTTAATCTTCTGTTGCTGTTTCTCCTGCGGAAAAAGCAAAAGCAAGAACTGGAACTGGGTTCCAAGAAACAACCTAGAGCAAACAATGCAATGGCACTGGAAAGTCCATCCATTGATCTTCCATACCCACTTATCTAATCAAAGTGACAGAGGCTCAATGGGCAGGATGCCAATTCATCCTCTGGACACAAGTACAAACAAGCAAATGCATTTAGCCATTTTTAGTTTTTTGATTGCCTTCATAGATTTTTTAAAAATTTAAATTTCCCCTTGTGTGGATCAAAGAAATGGTCCCCACCATGTCAAAATAACTGGTTTTTATCACATTGTGGAGGCATTTGGTCCCCACAGTGTAATATGTACATAACCCACACACGCATACACAGATGCACAACATACGTTTTGCATATGTCTATATACCACAGGAGATTAAGTAACTCACTATATAAAAGTCCTTGAAGTTACACTTATTCAGGACATAAAGGAGGACATACAGGATGGCCAGTAGATACAGATTCTGAGAGTATTTCTACATAAAAAAGAAAGTAAGAAGGACTTGGAAAATTATTAGAAAGGAAGGCTTTTTTATGTCTACAATGTTTACACTTAGGCAGTGTTGAAGCTTGACATGTCTGATGTTTACACTTAGGCAGTGTTGAAGCTTGACATGTCTGTGATGTTTACACTTAGGCAGTGTTGAAGCTTGACATGTCTGTGATGTTTACACTTAGGCAGTGTTGACTCTCAGTTTCCTTTAAAAGCAGGTATTTCTCTTAGTCCACTGCTACAGCTTAGCTTTGGTCTGTTGGACCTTTCGTGGAGCCAGCCATAAGTCAGTTAACGAGGCCTCCTTTCTCTTTATCGCTTCAGTTTCCCCGAGGTCAAGCCGCTCGGTTGTCACAATAATCACCTTATTCTTCCTGAGCATCTCGAAGAAGGAGACGGTGCCCTTGCAGCAGATTTCATTTCCCAGGGGATACCGGAGGTCACATTTGTTCTGATAAATATCCGATGGGGGGCGGGGGGGAAACCTAATAAATCTATGTAAAAGTGGTTATTTGTAGACAGAAACTGCAGCAGTGCTTAAATGTCTGCCATGTAAGAAAAATAGTCCTGATAATCACCAAGATCACTTTAATATACTTGGTTTGGTTTGCAAGTGTATAAAAAAAAACATTCAAAGCTGGTTATAAACTCACCTGTTTCTCTACATAAGCAGAAAGGTAAGAGTAAATTTCCTCTGAACAAGGGATTACAGTACTTAGAAAATATACGTTTATTGCATGCTACAAGTATCTGGAAGGCAAAACTATTTGGCTGAGAAGTAAAGGGAAGAGATAAGCCTTTGAATGTATATGTTGCCTGATGCACCCTGGGAGTTCTGGAACAACAACAGTCAAGGTTGTGCTAGTGAGTGATCATTCCATAACAACATAAGGGACCATCTGACAATAAAAATACAGCACAAAAACGTATGAAGACCCGCAGCCTTCTAAGATATTTTCCCCAACCACTAGGGGTCCCCCTTTTTCCCCACCAAAAACAAAAGGAAAACAGACACTCCCCAGGCAGGTGGTACACACTGGCACACAGAAGACTGTTATTCTAGAAGGCTTTGCTGATATAGCACTGAGCGGAATGCATTTATTGTGTGAATACTTTGGTACACCAATCCTAGACATAACACAACCGAACTGGCCAATGTTTTGCAGCTAATTGCTAATTTGGTCTTTCCACTTAAAGACACTGAAAATTAACCTCTACCTTCCGATGAAGACATTTTTTTTTTTTTTTTTAAAAAAGCAACATTTCACCCAGAAATCAGTTTCCCAGAGTCCTGATTCTGATATTCCCACTGACGGCAAATTGCCAAAAATTCCGTAATTTGCACTCCTGTCTTAATCCCTTAGGCCAAAGATACTTTATCTTAACTAATAGATATAATACATAGAAAATGTGAAATTTTTTACTAAAAATAATAATATACAAATGCATATACAAATGTACTGAATTCTGAATTCTATGTTAACTGTATATGTTGTCTTATTTTATATGAAAGGTAAACAAACACAAAGGTTCCATACAGCTCTGTAAACAGCTGCCTCAGTGTTTTCCGATGAAGCGGGCGGCGCGGACAGAGTGGCTGGTGATGCTCGCGTCGCCAGGGAGACCGTCTCCGCTTCACGTTTCTGTAAATCGATCAGACATACGACGCGAGGCTTCGCTGCACACTCCTCTCCGGGGAGTGAGGCCGGAGGAAATCCCAGATTCAATTTGCTCAGACCCAGTGATAAAATATCCGATCCCTTTTATGACCAAAATCAGCTACGGTGTTTCCAGAGCACCTGATCTCGTTCGTAGGTTTCGGTGTGGTCGACATCTGTCACATTTACACATACTGTCAACAATTTCAGGAACTAACACCGAAAGGCAGCCACAACAGTCACAAACTATGTGTGAAGCTATTCTATGACTAGTGGTTTTGAATGATGGTGACGATACCAGTCTTGGTACTGCATGGGCAACACAAGATACTTCAAGACGTAGGCCACCACAGTTTACAAATAATTCGTGTCGGTTTGATTGAAGAGCTGCACGATATATAACTAGGTGCCATTATTTTTTCCTACAATTAAAACACCCAGTAGAAGAGTCATTATGTGAAATGGGGACGGTAAAGCGATGTTTGCGGAGTGATGAGTTTGGCCTGCAGATGGCGCTGTTACAACTCGGAGTCGGAGCGCTACACATTTTTTCCGCTTTGTATGCATCCATGCAGACGGGAGGACAGCGGGCGTGTCGTGCTCACGCCTCCACATTCACCGGGTCACAACTTATCTCAACTAACACCAAAGCAGTACAGCTCTGAAGAGTCTGAAGCGACGCGTCTGTGCCGCTGATTGAAATGCACGCTGCGTTCGCTAACAACAGAAGCTCACCCCCTCCCTGGCTTGCAACAGAGGTGACACCATATAGACTCACACTTTGTAAGGGAACCGGCTGCTCTCTCCCACCACCTAACACATTTATGGCAATGTGTACATTCCCTCTGCAGGACACCTGAACGTTCTGTCTGTCTCATGACACTCACCGCAAAGCTTCTAGTCCAAGTCCTATCCAGTTTAAGACCCATGCAGCAGAAGTCTGAGGACCTCATTATTGGCAGGACATCGTAAAACTCATTAAAGATTACCCGATTCAACAAGACCTGCATATTTCACATCTCCTGTCACCGTCATCCTGGCTTTCTGTCACCTTCCTACCTCCTAAACTCTCTCACTCGCTTTGTCACGGATCAAGGTTCAGCGTAGTCCGAATAAATTCCCTGATTCCAACGCAAACTAGCTTGACATTTTCGTGCTCGTTTTTTTCTGCGCTTGGATGCTGGCCCCAGCGTGTAACGGGGCTGCATTACTTAACATGATCACCGTCAGTGTCCTTGCACTTCTGCCAGCTGATGGCGTAACCGCACTGTTTTTCCCCCGCACTGGCCACGCACATCGAGTGTCCGCTAAGTGAACAAACGCAGATGCAAAATTTGGTGTCCTGCTCAGAAAGAATGTCCAAACCACGAATGAGTCAGTGATGTTTTTTTGGCCATCTTGTTTTGAGGATTATTTAATCAAGTGTTTTGGTTTCTTCAAATAAGTGCATCAAACGTAATCGTTTATTAAATCGGAACACGTTTGAAATCCAATACAGTCCAACGCATTTACACCTCACCAGATGCGTAACTTGCACAATATTAATTTATATTTATTTGTTATCAGTGAACTTTGTAATTGAAGTTTCACATGGAAGCACACAGACAATGATGAGAGGGAGAGCTGCAATATGACACAGGCCGACCTGCAGCTGTGACAGCCCTAATAGGCGGGTGGACGGGGCCAGTTCTGGCTGTGCGCACCACATCTCTCTCCAAGCAGCCTGGTTAGGAAATTTTAGTCAGGGTCTTGGCCAAATTCTTGGAGAACTGGATCGTGTTTTTGTGCTCCCCATCTGGTGACACCTAGTCATCCACACACTTGTTCAATAAATGAATGCGCATTATGATAAGTAAATATAAAAGCAATATACTGAAAACAACATACAAATTTAGGAAAAGAACACTTTTCACATTTAAACTTAGTATTTATATTGTTCTTGCAGAAGGGTTATTTTTATTTATGTACAAGTGCTTACGTGTTCGCTGCTGCATCCAAATAAACAATTCTTACACCTACAGACTAAAGGAGAATATACTCACAGTTAGTACAGAGAAAATAATAGAGTTACGTCCTTGTAATTTTTTAAAACTGACAATTTATGCCGAGGCTTTGGAGAAGTACACGGGTCGGTATGTTAGGATTACATTTCCAAACAAATGCAAAATGGTATTTTCTCTTGACGCTCTTTGATATAACGGTCGGTCAGCTATACAGATAGTCTCGCCAGAATGGCAAGTAACAATTCCTGACATCTGCAAGATTCATTACAAAAATTACAATGAATCAAACTTACTCCAAACATTTAACAAAAAAAAAAAAACACACCGCAAAAAAAAATCAAATGATTTAGCATGATGCTTCACCCAAATCAAAGAACCAGGCAGCTCTAGACATTGTCTGTGGCACAGATTATATATTTAATGTACAATACAAATTAATTGACCGAAGATGCTTGGTCCCAGATAAAAGTGTCTTAAAACAGTCCTCTATCTGTCAGATAGGAACACGAGTCATTCGTTATGTCAGGGCTCATGGGAGTTTTCCAAGCAACTAGATGAGGTGGGACCAACCAATCAGATGTCTTGGTCCTACCTTTTCTACGCTTGGATCCACCTCCTCTACAATCTGATTGATTATCTCTCTGAACCAGTCATTTTCTTTCTGCCCTCAGAAATCAGGTTGAGTTAGAAATTGCAACACATTATCTCTGGCACCGTGACTTGAAAAGTTTTCATGTAACTATAAGCTAGTCTGCAACGGACACTGTTAATTAATAGTAATAAACCGAATGATAATGATGACAATCATGAGGGAGCCATCGTCAGCTCACTGAGTGAATGACGACGCTTTGTTTATAAGGTGACGCACGCAGAAGGTGTTTGTCAACGCTCCGCCGTACACATATATGATACATTTATTATACTTATTTTACATGATGCGTCATCCTTGTCTTTCTATTTCTAATGGCAGGAAAGTGTAACGTAAGAAAATATGTGCACAGTCAACAGCATTGTTGGAACACAATAAACACACAGCTTCCCTGCGTCCGTCATCTTCCCCCCCCTTGAGACACAAAAAATGTGATGCATTGTGGGAAATCAGACAGTTTAGGGTATGCTTTATAAACCAGTCCATAGCAAGGGGGCTCAGATGCAGCCATAATCTGATTTAGTTTAACCTGTAGCCTTCGTGTCTAATCTGATATCCAAGGATACTAGTTACGTCATATCCAAGATTTAAGGATCCTATCTGAGATAACTTTCTGGACTGTATGCCAAATGTTCATATAACTATTCTATCTTGATAATAAGTTCTTATTGTCTTACCGTTTTTTTTCAAAAAATAAAATAAAACTCCCCTTAGTGGCAGAATGACCTTCCTAGGAAAAGCTGACTCTGAATGTTTTCCTCGTCGACTCATCTATTCATATCTAAATTGAGGAGTGTTTTTCAGTAAATGAATACATTACCTAGGGCTGACCGATTGTCAAATGTGGGACTACATTGAATGGACGGTAACTGTAATGTGATTTATCCCTCCTTATGTTTCTGATTAATCTGATTTGTAACCTTTATGAATTGCGTGATGCTTTTTATGGATCGTTTAGCGTCTGCTTGGCTTAAACTTCAACTTTTTTTTATCCTGACGGCCATTAGCTACAAGCATTCCGCATCATGGATGGCTGCCTAATAATGAAATAAATGCATGAATAAATCATGGGGACTCGGAAAGCGGAGACGCGCCCGTGTGGGTTGGCCGCGAGAGAAACGAGGATCCGCACCAAGCCTCGCTAAATCCGTTTGTATAAACTCTCCTCAGCCACGAAACACTGCGGCTGTAATATCTGCCGCACCGCTCACAGAGAATTCAGAACCATTTTTATGTCCCAACAGCTGATCTTCAAACATTCATAAAGAATCCGAGCCGTAAAACACACACCACATTTGTAACGAAAAGCTCAGGGAATAGTCTAGAAACTGCACCACTGAAAAAACGACACTCGAATTGATTAAATTCGGCTGCCGGCAATTTCTCTGTATGGGTTGTGCATCTCCGCGATTCTAATTGGATAGGTAATTGGAAACAGATGGGTAGATGCAAAGACAATATAGGCCAAGGTAAAGTGGAAATTCAGTTTTAGTGTCAAAAGATCCTTCAAGCAACTAGCATAATAATAAAATTGATATATTATCAACAGTATTTGAAACATCATTTGATGTAAAATATATTACAATATGCATTTTAATAGGCAAGTGCATGTAACACTAATTACTCTTCGCATGACCAGGCATATTAGACAAACTGGCCCGTATATAGGCTGGACTTCTATAACTCTCTGTCTGGTGTCCTGATAAAACCAAGTGTTTTCTTTCTAAAAACACGTATGTTTTGGGACACCCTGTGAATTACTATCGTGGGCTTGCGGCGGCTCGTGTTTATACCTCCCCAAATCCAGCTGGGCGTGAAGCAGTTCCTTGCTACACCGGGATAAATCTCCAGGTTGCTATTTTTTTGCAGTAGCAGTTTAGGGCCGCAGCGGGCCGCTACGAAGTTGTCGGTTCGAAGTCCTTCTGCGATGTGCCGTATACTTAAGCTGCCCGGTTACAGGAAAGGTCGATAAATAAGCTCTATGTCCAAACGAAGGCTCGTGCAAGTCCGCTCATTTCCGCCGCCGTGATGAATAATGCACGGTAATGTAAAGTGCAAGATGCAAAGTTTGCAAAGACCGAGTCCACAAACAGTTTATCCATTTCCATAAAAATCTATGGAACAGCACTACCGCACAGACATTCTTCCTCTTCGGGGAGTGTTATGAGGAAACTGAAACAGTTCCAGAAATATCATCCATGATTAATAACGCAAATAATACATGCATTATTTACTCATCGGAAATAGCAGCTCAGCCAGTGGTCAATGGGTAATTCCAGCGCGGTAATAGCGGTCTATTGAGGGAGAGCCTCATTCTGATTTTGCTTGTAGGACACAAGACATTTGCTGACTAAGAGAACAAAAGAACAAAGAATGACGTAAAAACATTAAGTGGGAAAACAAGGATAATGACCCATATAAGTTAATGAAGGGGAAATAGGAGCTTCTGTTAATCTTGTACCAGTGTGCCCTCATGTTAGCTGTGGTTACCATATTAATCTGTAACTGGGCCTTGGCTTGCATACATAGAGCGAAATGTTAGGCTAAGGTGAGGGAGCAAAGAGGTGGATGGTCTTGACCACTGTCAACTACAAGACTACAATGGACGGTGTGTGACTTAGTGGGTTAGGACACTGTGTCTATGATTTGAAGGTTGCTGGTTCAAATCCCAGCGTCAGCAGAGTGATTTTGCCATTGAGACCCTTAACCCCACCCCCACCCCACTGCTCTAGGGACTGTCTAGCCCAGGTTTTGATTAAAAACCGTCTGCTAAATAAATAAAATTGCAATTTCCCTTGGATCGGAAGACAGACAGAGGTTGTGTGTGTTTGTGGGGTGGGGAGGGGTGTCACCTACAGAATGTGAGTCCACATTTTCGAGCTGTGATCCCTCCTCATTCTCACTGCAAGCCTTAATTGGCACTCTCGTGTTCTAAGTTTTCGCAGACATGTAGGGAACGTCACGGCACGCTCTAACAAGCCCGGATGGGGATGTAGAAGATGTGAGAAACTATTACAATGTCACCAATTCCATTCGCTGGTACGCGATTGCTTTCATGCCGAGTAAAAACATCTTAATTAAGCCAAAATAAGGTATTTTTAGCATCATTTGTTAATCTTTTCCTGGTTAACGCTTTACCCATCCCAAGACAAAGGGCAGAAGGCAGGACGGCACCCCATATGTGACATCAGTTTATGACAAAATACACACACAGCACTGTGCAATAGTCTTAGGCAGTCAAAGGAAATGTTGGTAATACTTTACTTAAAGCAGTCATTACTGTATAATGCATTATAGATAGATAGATAGAGACAGACAGACTTTATTGTCATTGTACCAAAGTACAATGAAATTTCTTCTGTGCCAAGCCTGAATAAAAGTAATCTACACATGTACACACATACATACCTACACACGTAAAAGATACAGTAATACATGCATAAAATTCATAATGCATTATTATAATATACCTTCATAATACAGTATAATCCATTATGGAGATATTTCTAGTGCATTATAAATGAGAGTTTTGTAGAGCATTCCTACTGAATAATAAGCATGGCTATAATGTGTAATGTCTTTTTATAATAGTTATAGCTGCATGTATAATACTTTATGAAAGCATTATAATGCATTATGAAGGTGTCTATAATGTACATGGGTGCTTTAAGTGTTACTGAAAGGTTTGAAGCTATTTTTCTGGGTAGTGAGTGCATATTTATTCAGACCAAAAAACACAATTTAACATTAGAACTATGCATATTAAGAGCAACACAACAAAAACTGTTCTCCAAAATATCACTGATATTTAGCTGGATGGCCAGATGAACATGGCTTCACTTCCCAAAGCTCTCCTCAGGGCCCCAGCCATTCCATGTGTTTGTTAAATTTCACCAGTAGCTCACTTAATTAATTAACTTAATTAGCCGAATAACTCAATGAGGTATCGATTAGCCATACAAGGGCCGCTAGTGGTCAAGTAAAAAAATTACAAGGGTGCAGTGGGCAGTTGCTGCAAATACTGGGGTGACTTTAGGAGAGGTTTGAAATGACTGACACTCTTTGACAGACATAAAAATCATAGTTTTACACCAACATTATCATTTAAACATCATTTTCTTTGACTAAGACTTTTACAAGGTACAGTACATACTCAATATACTCAGTATACTCAGTTCATGCATCATGGGGACAATCCCTCTCTTTTTGGAGAAGACCACAAAGTCCAGGACCCTGCCACGGAGGTCCGCACAGGTCTCACACATTGCATATATTCGTTGGTGAGGCTTATCGTAAAAGACCCAAATTAAAACTATTCATTTCTCAAGCATGCTTGACCATAAGCTTCACGTGAAACAATCAGCGATGCCTTTATTAGAGCCTCAGATTTGTGGCCAACCGGCTGAAGTCACAGATGGGCTGTGACTGTCGTAATCTTACCCAGGGTACTCATGCATAATTGCCTCACTAAAAAATCCAGCTGTAGAAAGGCACCGGTGTGTGAGCGATTGCGTGCGACTTAGCACTCTCTGGGCCATAACAAATGCTAAACATGCTAATAAAAAATAGCGAATGCTAAACATGCTAATAAAAAATAGTGGATGCTAAATATGCTAATAAAAAATAATTAATGCTAAATATGCTAATAAAAAATTTGAGACGCCTGTTATTCTTTCGACAAATTCCTCTAAGCCTCATTTCTTTCAGCATACCTTTCACGTACTATCAAACCACAAGCTTTATCTGTGCTCCAATCTGGATGTTCATCATAATAAAGAGATTTGTGCTGTCCAGAGATGTTCAACAAATCCAATCTACTGTTAAAACACAGTTAAAAGCAGTGAATGATGCTAATGCCCAGAGAGGCCCTGCTTGCTGTAAAATAAGTCATTTTTATGCTGTTTACCGAGCGGCATAATGTTCTTGTTTACTGTTTTTTATTGCCGACAGTTTTACGGCTGCACAGTTACACCACGCATCACCAACATAATAAACTACCAGTAAATTTGTTTGTGCGCATTCTGGCCGGTCGCCCTAACAGAGAGCTTTTGGCGCACAAGCTACAGCTTTTTTGCAGAGGTCAAAGTCACTCGATTCAACAATGGGAGAGCGGACTCCCTCTTTGGGTACAGATTAAATGAAAATGCCGAACACTGGCAGCCCCCCCCCCCCAGGGGTCCCGGAAGCAGTGGGACTTGACACGCGTGACCCAGAAATTCGCATGTCCTTGGCGAGGCATCGCCACGGAGACGGAGTCCCCATAGCTTTCGAAGACTCCTGGCGCTCGACACCTAACGAGGCCTGGGTCGGCCTCGCTGGGGTTGAAAAATGTAGCCAGGGATCAGCAGGTGGTTTAATGGGGGGGATCTGTTCCCCCAATCAGGTAGAATGGTCCCATTATCGCCGGAATCGGCCACTGTTGTTCTCTACGAGCGCGTCAGACCAGAGCGTTATTGGGAAGAAAGGGTATTGAGCACAGAAGCAATCAAGGGCAATCAGTCTGAGAAATCAGAAACCGTGGACAGGTTCTCCTCTACTGCCAAGAAAATAGGTCAGGTGACTAGCTGACCTAATTGTGACACAGCTCCACAGAAAGTTTCCAAAAGGATATTCCTGACCTTCAGAAACTGTGAATGCATCTAAGAGCCAACAACGACGGCTCCTATCTAGAGAATGATGGACACCACAACATTTAAAGAGCTTTTTGCCCCAATAGAGTCAGACGGAGGGCAAGAAGGGCAGCTAGTCACTATTCAAGTATTGTCTCTGTGGGTCACATTGAACTAAGCTTCAGTGCCAACTTTTTTTTTTTTTTAATCAAGGAGTCAGTTTTACTTCATAGAGAATGTCATTGTTTGATTCTAGACATAAAAACAAAACGACAACCACTTCAGGTAATCTGAAAAAGTCGGCGGCGCTTTTATGCTGGCAAAAGCAAACCTTCAGCCCCTTTTTGCAAAATGAAGTACACACGGTCCTCTGCTGTAAAAGAACCCAGTAGGCACACCAGACTTTGTGAAGAGGCAATTGTACAGCCCTGCCCTTAAATCTTGGCTTTGCCTGCGGTTTCTCTAATGGCAAGCAAGCAATTCTGCGAAAAATTACCGGGAATAACTGAGCGATGGCACGCGCGTTGGAATACACTTTTGGCGCTCCGGTACTCGGCGTGTTGACTTCAGAGGCTCAGCGGTACACCTGTGCTTTTTAATCTGAAAGCAAAATGCAATTAGGAAATCATTGGTTTATTGCCTCTAAATGAGCACAATAATAAAAATACTATAAATGAGGATCAGTAAACATGTCACATAGAAAAAACTTTATGTTATAATCAATGAGATTAATAACAGCCAGTTAATAACGTGCTGTAAGAATTATTAACGCTTATTCTAATTATATGCTTCACTACTGTTCATTACGTTTTTCACTAAAATTATTTCTTAAAAATGTACAAGTTCCGAATTTTTAATCCAAAGTTGTTCTACGCTGCATGCAATTTTAATTTATGTACAAATTGATACTTTATTTAGCAATTCAATCGCTTGCTCATCAGGGTTCCTCTGGAGATTTAAACCCCCACAACCAGAGGCTACTGGGCCTAGGTAAAAAGGCGGCTGAGCGGCACCATATTAAAGAATAAAACGGTGAATTATTGTAGGCGTCCGTGTCCGTTTTCCCCATCTGACTCCTTCCGATCCAGTCACTCTCTGGTGCTTTATCAATGTCCCCATGAATGGCCCGTTTCTCGGACTCACAGGGGTGACGCGACAATCACCACAATGTTCTTAATAAATCGCTAGAAATGACAGGCTGCGGAAGCCATTACTAATTCAATTAAATCAGCACGTTACATAATCAACAAACTGCGTAATCAAATAATTATCAATGTGCAATTTGTAGGCCTAATTTACAAAATAATTATTTAACAATCACACTGGGACCCCATAGAATATTATGACTATGTTTTACATTTTTAAAGGCAGTACTATTGCAACAAGAAAGAAAAAAATCATTGGAATTGAAAAACATTGAAAATTTTCGCTCTAAGACGAACTAATTTTTCTGATTGAATTTATTAGATTTAAAAGAAAAAGATCATTATTGTAGAGTTTGGGATCTCGGGTTTATCAAAGGTTGCGTGAGGTGTTGATTTCTGCTCTACCGCATCTCATAGATTTATTCATAAATAAAGTGAATCCAGTTTTAGGACAGGGTGTAAACTCACCTGACACTCCCGCTGTATCACTATGGGTGGCAAAGTTAATCCAAAAACCTGCTCTAACCGCGACCCTCAACAGGAGAAGGTTTCCCACCCCACGGATAGCACACCTCATGTAAGGTTGCGGCAGTTACTAACGGCGGCCAGAAGATGGCAGTAATACCGCTGGCATAAATAGAACACGAATACGGTTTCTGGTATAAAAAAAAAAACACATGCGCACTTCGGCGGACTCAAAAACGTAAATATATGATACTGATGTGCATACAAATACACTGATATAATTTATATAGCAAAAGTTGCGCATAGCCAGTGGGATGAAAAGGTGTGGTTCAAACTTCTCTATCTTCTCATTTCAGCTGTGTGCCTGACCACCTGACCTTCCGCACCCAGCCGAGCCCAAATCAGACAGCAATACCTCGCGGAATGAACTAAGCACGGAAAGAGATCGAAGGAGTAATGAGGCAGCCGCTGCGTTTCATGCTTCCATCTGGCGCTGTTTGTCATCGTTGCCGCTCGTGACTATTCACCTTTTCGCAATCAAAGTTCTGCCGGATCTGAGATGACCTTGCGTTGCACCTGCCGCGTGCCTCGTCTCTGTCATACTGCCTTGATGACTTGGGCGTACGTGTGAGCAGCAGAGGTGCGGCGTTGAGCAGGAAGGATGTAAGGGGCGGGGGCAGAATTAAGGTATAGGGTAAGATTGGTATGGCACAGAGTATACTGAAAATAAGTTGGATCACCATAAGCCCTGGATTTTGATCTGGTCCCCGTGTTACCCCCAGGAAACAGCACCCCCCGCTGTTTTTTGATTACAACTACACCTATACAACTACATCTGTGCTGTGTGGCCGTTTTCTGAGCACATGTCCGTATGTTTGCACTGTTCGCAGGTGAAAGAAATAAAATGTTGTGTAATGGGAAAAGACGCACACTCTGCAGCACGTCCGTATTTAGCTGAAATACTTATCTGGCCGTCAGATTTTCATGTGCAGGCAGCGAGGATGTACAAGTAATAATATGTGATTTGTGAAGGACCCCTGGCCATGAGTATGAGAGGGGCTCTGCAAAGGTCGTGTGTGAGTCAGATCCTGCTTGGGAATCTTCAGCCTGCAGATTCAGCAGCTTTCATTTTTAATGCCATATTTACAGATGAAAGTAAAAAAAATAACCAGTAAGAAAATAACTGGGGAATGGGAACCAGTAAGAAAAATAAAAGCGCCATTTAATTAGGGAATCAAAACCATTAAAAAATTACTACAGCTGCGGCCAGCAGTTGGATGTACACTTTTCTGGTATCTGATTACTGAGAGGGATGAATTGTTGGCAGGGCCAGCCCATCCCTTTTCGGGGCCCTAAGCAAAATTTGATTAACCTAGTTGTCGTTTGTCATCTTTCTTCCCATTCTGACAGGCTAAACAGATGGGGTGCCTCTGGTGGCCGCTGAGGTGCTTAGTCCGTTTATGTCTTGGGCCGGGCTTGATTGTTGGACATTGAAGTTCAGAGCCTACTGGGCCTAGAGCAGATGCAGGTACTGCATGATGTAGATGTGGAGGGAAAAATGCTGTTGTAGATAATGCCACAATTACTGAAAACATAGAGTTGCGGGACATTATTTCATAACACTGCCACAGTTTAGCAGGAACATACAGAGGGTTAAGTGGGGGGTGGGGGATGGAAGATGTGAATAAACAGAAATCGAAAATCATAAGATGATGGCGGACGGTAGAGTGGAGAAAGAGAAATGGTGAGAGGTGGAGCGACAGACATTCGATGGGAAGATGGTGGAAATGGGGCCAAATGAAGGGGGCTACAGAGTGACCACGAAAAACAAGAAGGCAACGGGAGGGAAGGGGGGGGGCAGGGAGTGAGCTAATGGGTGTGTGTGAGCGCGCATGCCGTGCTATCAATTGATTTACCCTGATGGTATCGATCCCATGACTGCCTAATCTCTGTGCATGCAAAAAAAAAAGGAATAAGCCGACAAGAATAGGTCCTGGCACATGTGATTAATGGGTTTTGTGGGCCCTTAGGGGTCAGGGTTAAATAAGTGCAAACTGAAACAGCCCCCCCCCCCAGTCCCTCGTGCCTGACACACTCCCTGACGCAGCCTGTGGTTGCCCTGCCAAAGCATAACAATAACCAACCGACACATGTGTTTAATTCACTTAATCCCGGGTCAAGAGGTGTCTCCGGTTGGGTCTTGCTTCTTCTTCGACCAAAATTAGATCAGCCTTCATCAAATTAGGCAAAGCAAATCTGACCAAATCATGCAGGCATAATCTGGAATGGAATTAGGCCTCGGTTGCCAAAGAACATTAGGGTTACACCAAATATACCATTTTTGCTGACTGACTCAATAGGGATCATCAGTGTAAGCTAGTGCTCTCCAACAGTTTTTTTTACAGTGGGAACTACTGAATCGCAATAGAATATTTTGCCGATTGGGAGTGGGGGGGTTAGGAGGAATTGGGAAGGAGCATGACTGACTGTCAATCACCACCACTGGCCTAAGGCATATATCATTAATGTGTGTATAGTGTGCGTATGAAAGGACTCAAGTAAGTGTGAGAAAGGTTCACGTCAGTGTTCACAACTTCAGTGAAAAACTTCAGTGTTTTTCAAGTATAACATTCAACTGACTATCCAGAATAATCAAGTAACCAGCAGTACCTTGGTCCAGTGGTGCCGGAAGCAAGACCTTACAATGTTGGCAAGGGTCTGCACTGTTACCTACCTGTCAGCCTGATCCAGTTAAATCAATAAACTCCTCTTTGGCCTCTCATTGCCTACATGAGCTGCTCCTCACCAGATTTTGTTGTTTTTACACACAGTTTTCTGAGACCTATAGACACTGTTGAGTTCTAAAACCCCCCTTAGTTTCTGAGGTACTCAAACCATCCTGAAAGGCACCAATGATAATCCCCAGTCATTCATTCAAATACCTTAATATTTCCCATCCGCACACACTGGTTCTCACTCTGACATAATTCTGCATTCACCCAGAAACAATTAAAAATCCACATGGTAACAATCTTCATGTAGGAAACTGATGTCAATACAAAGAGGGACATTGTCACGCTACGCACGGGCAATTTGAACAGGAATCCGGGAGAAGACGGGGTATAAGTGTGAACATCACGGTTTAATGGAAAGACAAAGCAGGAATGAGCCATAGGGATGAAAAAGGAGCTCAAGAAAAACGCCTAGTTGTTTGGGCCCACCTCCTCTACAATCTGATTGGTAATTTTTCTGAACCAATCATTTTTCATTCTGCCCTGAGAACATTTTTGTGAAACTCCCTCAAGGATGAAAAGCTACTACTGACCAACCTTAACTGCTCCATCTTCCAGCTCTTATTCTCACTCTCTAACTTCGGTATTTACATCTGTCCCGTGTTCTTCCTGTTCCACCAAAAGAAGCACCAGTATTGTCCAATTCGAAGATCGACACTAGAGTCAATCAAGAACAACTCAGGCATTTTCCCACTCTTGATATGCAGCGAACCAGATTACAACAGTTACCACTTGGCCACCATAAACGTTTTATAATATCTCACTCACCGACACAGTAAATATCATACAATAATATCTCCTTTACATCTCTAACCTGCCGTTTGGTTTTTCTCGTGGCAAAAACATCTTTAGTCCTGTGTCAAACCTGAGTAACAAATTGGGCAATGTAGTGAAGTGTAAGAGATTTTAAAAGTGGATATAGTATGCTTGCCTTTAAAAGGCAGTCATTAGCATAATGCCGTTTTGCATTGGTATAATAATGAAAATACTATTAAATTGTTTCATCCATATACCTATACTAATTACACTGGCAATCAATTGCACATGTATGTACAGTATACAAATACAGTATAAACACATTTTTGTGCTGGTAAAAAGGTGATGTTTTAAGCAGTTTTGTATTAAGTTTTTGCTGCTGGATGTCTATATATTTATGTATTTTTAACACATATCTCTATGATGAAAGGAGTTGTGAAATCAAATAAACCGTTTAATTAAATAACAGGGAGACTATTCTGTTATTTCTTTACTCAGTGACCTCGTTTCAAGTAAAAGGAAATGAGTTTCACGACCCGCCTTTTTACTCTTATTAAGCCATTCACCTCATGGTACCTAATTAATAAGCATATTAATAATTACCATATAAACTGCATATTCAACTGTTTCCTGAAATAAACGTGGTACAATTTTTAAATGCTGTAAAACGTTTTTTAATTGGGCCGCTAACAGTAACGCGTTAGCGTTTATTTTAAAGTCATAATGCCTTATTATTTGTTTGACTGCTTTAAAACATGCCGTATTTGGTATGCAAATAAAGAATAGCCTAATATGACCAAAGATTTTTAATGAAGACCTTAAGTGTTCCTTCCTGGTTGTAAACAACGTGAGTGCTTGGCCAAAATCACGAAGCTCGCCGAATTGGGGTCTCTAAATTGATAATAACGTGAGTGTATGCCCTGAGACGGACTGGCATCCCATCCACCACGTCCCCCGCCATCTGCCTTGGGATTCCTGAGATCCAGCCTCCAGGCTCACCACAGGCTAACATTGTATGCACTAAGTGATATGGAAGATGAATTTATTACACGTATATACTCATCTCCCAAGGGAAGGATAGAGGGGTCTTCCATGCATTCAGACTGAACTGAGTTGCAGGATCAGGGAGCGGCAGTAGTTATTAAGAGAGAGAGGGAGGGAACAACAGAAAGGGCGAGATGGCAGCAACAAAACAGCAGAAAGACAGGCGGCAGGCTGAGTCCTACCTGCGACCCCAGCAGTGCCAGAACGAAATGTCACAGTTGGCTGCTTATTGCCCCCCCCATCTGCACTTTCTGTCCACCCATGTTTTTTTCCCCTCTCTTCTCGCGCTTGCACCTCCTACGTTCCGCCAATTAAACAAAGAGAGCACTTAGACACGGGGGAGGGGGGAATGCCTTTTTTACACTTAACATCTGAAAGCGTGAGTGTGCTCCTGCGGGCTTAAGGGCGTATATTGTGACTTATCGCGTTATATATGGCCCGTGTCCTTTGTGTTCCCAGAAAGAGGGGTCTCTCTTACTCTCTTTTAAAAGCTATGTCCGTCCCATCCGTCGCTCCGTCCATCTGCCAGCTCTACCATCTTGTTACAAGCTGGCATTTAAACCGGGTCGCCAGCCGTCAGTTTAAACGGTTTGATCGATCTCCCCGATGCAATTACGAAGGCATTCGCTCCCCGTCCAGCAAAGCGATACTCCCTCTGGCCACGGCGGCTGGCTGACAGTGGTTCGGGTTTCCGTGACCTCCTCAGTAACCCCTCTGCCCTCACCATTTCACATCCAGTAGACCGTGTCCACATTTCGGTCTTTTTTCGTCAGCGCTTGGCAGCCGTTTGACAGCCCATGTGGGCTTGACAGCGCCGCGATGCACCGTCACAGGACCCCTATCTGGAGCGACGACTTCTTGAGATCTCGCAGGCATGGAGGATCCTTTAAACTGGCAAACATTAAATAACTGGAATTGGGTGACTGGGACGAGTTTGCAAGATAAATTTATGTAGCCGTATATAAATAGATATAAAGAAATAAGTGCGGGCGATCACTCGGGTCACCCCAGGTCAGTGCAGCCACGTCGGAGCGAAGCAGGCATGCTGGAAGCAGGTGCTTGGGGCTGCAGGAGATCCGCGGGGAGCCGCAGGACCTGCACATGTGCTCTTCTGCCGAGGACTTTGGCAGGCCGATGAATCATCGGAACATATTGTACAGCCGCGACGTCTCCCCATGCAGAAGCTCTTAATGCCGAATTCTGGGCCCTTTCACATATATTAACCGCTATAAGCCTTTGAGCTAAACGTCAATTGAAATCCGGAGATCCAGCACAGATGTCAAACCCCCGAGATGGAGGCTGATAATTGCTTTTGTAAATATTAAGTGGTATGAAATGATTGAAAGCATAAAATCTCTGGATTTTGATTCATGCGTTTGATAATGAAATATGACGTGATTCGTTGAGGTGAAGAACCGAGCGAATATTCCAGATAAATGCCACTGCAATGTTTTTTTATTCAGTTGGTACAGAAGCATGTTAGTAAATTAATAAATTGTATAAATCAATAATAAATCTATTGAATAATTGAATAAATATGACAATGCACCTCAAAAACATCATTTATGTATCACCCGCCTACTTGTTACTAATAATTGTTGTTTAACAGATGGTCTAATACAAACTGATTCATGGAGTTTTAGTTTTGTGAAATTTAGGACTTCATACAAAGGTGACCAAACGCTTTCTTTTGGAGGGTATGACCTCAGAGATCCCCTGAAAACGGCTCTAGGATCTTGTCTTTCCTCCTCTTTAACACATATAGGTATGCATGCAAATTTGACATCCCTGTCCGGTAATTAAAACAAAAATTACTTTTACCCTGTAAAGACATTTGTCCGGTCATCACAAGAGAAAAATATCTGTGAATGCAATCAAAAAACTAAAAATGGCAGAAGTCTTGTATATGGTTGGGTAGGGGTTAAGGTTCTCCTAGTTAGGATTAAGGTTATGACCATAGAAATCCCCACAAAGATATAGATACCTAATCTGTATATGTATGTACGTGTGTGTGATTGCCATATATGTGTATATGTGTAGGTGTGAAATCAATGGTGCCAAATACGTACATATGTGCATTCATTTATAGACACAGGCCTAAATGTATTTGTTGTTTTTGGCAGAGAGAGAGAGAGAGAGAGAGATGGACTCCAGCACTGTGACTGTGAGGATGCAAAAAGGAGGATGGGTATATCTTCATCGGCGTGGCAGACAGGCTGAGAAGTGTTGTGGGGAAATTAGTGTGCATTTAGAAATAGTTATGGGTAGCGATAGACAAAATGACTCCACATGAACCATTTGCTGAATTTTTTGAACCCACTAGATTATGCTCTTAGTTTACTTTGGGGCATGCTTTGTGCCCTTCCTTGAACAGAGAGCACCACCTAGTGGGGTCAAAAAATATAGCGAATGGTTCATGAGGCATCATTTTGTCCATAACTAGTTCTGGGGTGGCCTGATGCATGCACTTAACAGGAGACAATGACTCAAATACCTCAGAGGACCTATGACAATGCTAGGCTACTATACATAGTCACATTTTCACAGTGATCTACAAGAACTGACACACACTCAACAGCTAGAAGGCATGCGGTTTCCTGTAATCACTCGACATTACATCCAGCCAAGTTTATATGATCTGTCACTGCTCAGCTGGGTGGAAGAGTCTGTGGTAGCGGTTACCTGTGGCGAGCCAGTTGCAGAACAATCGATTCAGATAATTATTTTAAATTAACACTAAATATTAGTGCCAACGATTCAAGCTTTGTGTTTTACACTCCCGATAATCAGATGAATTAAATAAAATACAAAAGTAGACTGTTATTCAGTATAACATCCGTAATCCATTTGCTATACTTCAGTATTCACAACGAATCTGAGACCGACTGCATTTCCTGATGTGGTCCAAGGATTATTTCTGCTGTATTTTCGCTCTGCTGGGAAAAAGTAATTTAAAAGGCAGGAGCGTTTCACGTAATTTATCTCCAGCCTGAACCACACCAACAATCTGTAAATGGCATTTCTATATATAAAACAGAAACCCAAACGTCTGGAGGTATTCCTTTAAATCAAAACTAGACAGGCCGAGCGTACATTAACAAAAATTAAAAAATACCAATAATAAAACAGAAATTAAAACCATCAACAAAATAGTTGCTTTCATATGTTTGCATAGGTTTAAATTTCTGTGTTTGAAATGCATTAATGTTTAATGTTTACAGCTGCGGTTAGAGTGACAGGCCTATATTTCACTACATATCATCAAAATATTGATATTAGTCTACGTCATTCTGCTTGATTGTCAGGTAACATCATTTCACCCCCATAGATGCCACACAACGTGCCCTCATTTTCAAATTTTAGCTGCTGGATACCAATACCACCCTCCTGGGTCTTCAAAGAATCGGAGTTCTGTGTAACGTGAAGACTTTCTCATCAATAACTGTGTTTAAAAGCACCGATAATTACAGTGATCTGTCCAAATGCTTTGAATTGGCCATTTTTTAAACAGTAAGAGGCACGTATAGGCTAACTACTGGTAGTAACAACATTGGTATGGCAATCTAGCTTTTCCCTGCAATCATACCACAGAAAAAAAATGATAATTTTCACTTAAATGGGCCCATGAAGAGTCACGTGAGAAAGGCTGGATCATTGTATTTTTGACCCTTGTGATTCAATACAAAATGTCCAATTACGCTGCACTTGACATCTCTTTAAAAAGAGCTCTGTGTATATTTTTGGCCCGATCGCGTTATTGGGAATCTTAGGCAGTATGAGGTACCCGTGTTAATGGGCAGTAGGAGATGCTTCCGCTAAGTGAAACTCTGGGTAGATCTGAGGCGAACAGAATTACATCCGCATTCTCATTCTTCTCGGGGCTGGGGCAAAGTGACGTTTTAGAGATGAGAAAGAAAGCAGGGGAAAAGGCTGAAATATGCAGCCCCACTTTAGAAATCAAGATGGATTCATGGACCGTGTTGTGCCAGTATTATTATAAATTTCTGCTTTATCGGCAGCTGCCGTCGGGTTTTTTTTATGGCTGAAAATGCACTGCGACGTTTTGCAAATATAATAAGCGCATTTATACACACCAGGCAATAACATATTAGTTAGGAAAAAATCTCAAATATTTCGAAAGCAGTAAGGAGGTACAGATCGTGGACAATGCCGTTTAAATTGGCCTTCCCCGTAACAGACCTGCTAGTTCTCATGTCTCGTCATGATTCATATATCAGGATTGGAACTTTTTTGTGATGTAATAGTGTGCTGCCTTTACCATCATTGGTTTACTGCTAAATCCAACGAAAAAGAACAGACGAAAATTTACAATTAATCTGTTTTAAATAGCTCAATAGTAGTTCTTTATTAATGAAGGAAAAAATGAATAGCAATACAATGTGAAATATCAGGTCTTGACAAATGAGTAAATTAAGGAGTTTCACAGCTCTTCTTTCTTTCGATGCCTCTCTGCCCATCTCTGTCTCATTATACAACCCCCATCCCAATCTTCCTCCATCTATTAAATGCTGCTTGTTTAAAATTTCTGAAAGTGACTTCAGCACGAGAGTGTATTTGCCACACCCAACACATACTTCATTTCTGTACAGTGTTATTGGCATCTCCCTGATTTAAACGGTGATTCACTGTCCCGGTGGCCGCCGGCCGCCCTCCTCTCACTAATCTGAGCTCAATCGAAGAGTGAGTCCCAATGCAACTGTGACCAGGTTATGAGCTTTCCCCCGTGTGAAAGACGACTGTTAAGCTTGGCTTGCGTCTTAAAGGGAATTGTTTTAACCACGCCAGCAGTTTTCAGTGATTACGTTTGCCATTAATCCCCCTGTCTAAACCATATGGGTTTATCCCTTGCCGGCTATCGTGTTTTTTCAGTCTCTTCTGCGGCGGCACTTGCAAAACTTCCCTCTGTGATTGTCATCACGTAGCCGTCATCCTATTCTAGGTAGACTACTCTCTGCTGACATTCAGAAATGCATCTGTCGTTTAAATGACTTGCAGGTACCATTTTTCTTAATTTTTTGGTCCAGGCAAAAACATCTACAGTGAAATTCTACCACCCCCACCACCCGCCCCAGTACCATACATTCACTTCATCATGTTCCTTTCACTCAATCCAACAAAAAGAAATTCTGATAGAAATTTGGGCCCCTATGTTGTCAGATCTGTCATCTCCATTGTCAGTCTTTCTTTTCCTCTCTAGCAGGAACAAGGCGTCTCTTCAGTGTGCAAAAGGAATATTCAAATGTTAAAGTAAAACTAAGGCAGACATAAATAAAAAAAAATTGAGTCTCCGAACACAGAACCCTCTGGCTTTGAAAGCCATCATCCTGAAGATCGACACACCTTTTCTTCTGCGTATCATTCCAGCACTTGTCTGTCCAGAAAACCCAATTTTTTTGCTCTTGATTTTCAATCCAGGACCGGCTGGACTTTCCTGCCTCAGTCCGTTTCATTGGCTGATTTTCTGTACAGCGCAAACAGGACTGATCTCTGTGCCTAGGAACATCTCTTGAAAGCCTAGGGCATTTCAACCCTAGAGAAGGTAACTTCGACGTTTACTTCAGGTACACTGTGGAAGATATAAAACTAAGTAACCAAAAGGTATCGATTAGAAGCAGCAATTGATTATCGTTAAATGACGTCCCTCTGAATGTCTCTAAAGAGTACATAATGTAAGGATCTAAGTTGGGATAGAAACCACTGGGTCAAATAAGTCCTTCAAGACCAAGCTTAAGAACCTTTGCTTGGGGTCTGTATGGAAGTCTATCACGTGTATGTGTAGTCTATATCTGGTATGCCTCCTTCTCTGTGACCACGGTTAGTGCCGAACGCAGAGTTAGTCGTGTGTTGGGTACTTTTGTAAACTCCAGCGCCATTGGACGGAAATATGGTGTGGATGATGTAATCTTCCCGGAGAGTCTTGGTGTGCAGGGACTGCTGGGCAGCCATGGGAGTCATCTGGAAACCAGGACCCCGGATCTCCAGGATAGAGGTGTCCTTCTTGGTGCCCGACTCCACATAGTCGTCGTATCGTTTCTTGCTGCGGTAGATGCCGCGGCCGGAATGCTCGCGATCTGAGATGTGCCGGGCCCGGTGGCTGCACCAGCAAAGGATGGCGCAGATCAGGGCCAGGAGTACGAGGGCGGTGGCCCCACCAATGATGCCTGCGAGTGGGAGCACGGTCAGCTGCTCGGAGCCCTGGTCCTCGCTTTTGTCGGGACCCGGCCGGGCAAGTTCAGACGTCTCGGCCCGGGCACACACTGGGGCTTCTTCGGAGTCGTCGCTGGCCTCAGTGAACGTGCTCCGGCCGTCAGCGGGGAGGGGTGCCATGCAGATGATGTAGCTGGACTGGGGCTGCAGGGCGCTCAAGAGGTATTCACGCCGATCGCCGGGGACCAGGGTTTCGGTAATGGAGCCCATGGCAGCGCTGTTGCTCAAACGCAGCCAGCTGAGCCGGAATGAGGACGTGGGCTGTGGCACGCGCCAGGTCAGGTGGATGGAGTCGGGACTCAGGGGCTTCACGGTGAGGACCAGTGCCTTGCCGCTGGCACTGCTGCCAAGCGAGTAGTCCAGGTCGGAATCAGGGAGTCGGAGACCAGGCCGTTTGGATTTTAGGGTGAACAAGGAGCCCTGGAGTGGAGACAGCGTGGTAGACATGGTGGTGGCCCGTTCCCCACTGGCCCGTTCTCGGCCCCCACCAGCAGCACCGGTGTTGCTGCTTTCGCACTCTTCCATGTAGGCACCAAGGTCGCTGAGGGCCATGCCCCGCACTCTCTCAGGGCCTTGGCAGGTGAAGCCACGCACTGTGACAGTGGTGCCGCGGGCGTGCAGCCAGTCGTGCAGCCAGCGCAGGTTGCAGCCACAGTGCCAGGGGTTGCCACGCACCAACAGCTGCGACAGGCTGTCCAGGTCCCGGAAGAGGCCCCGGGGCAGGGTGGTGAGGTTGTTGCCTGATAGGTCAAGCCTCTGCAGCCGGCGCATGCCGTCCAGGGAGCCCCTGGGCATGTGGGTCAAGGCGTTGTCCTGCAGGCTGAGGCGTTGCAGGTGTGTGCTGGGGAGGTTGAACGGAGGCGTCTGGAGGGAGTTGCGCACCAACGAGAGCTCGGTCAAGTTGGAGAGGCGGGAGAAGGTGTCGTCAGCGATGCGTTGGTTAGCCAAGAGGTTCCCATCCAGGATGAGCCTCCGTAGCGAGGACAGGCCCCGGAAGGCATGGGTGGGGATGGTGGAGATCCGGTTGTCGTCCAGTCGTAGCTCCTCCAGAGAGGCCGGCAGGCCAGAGGGGATGCTTGAGAGGTGGTTCCTGGAGAGGAAGAGCAGGCGAAGGCGAGGGTTGTCGGCAAAGGCCTGGTCCTCGATGCTCACCGTGGAGACCGAGTTGTCATCTAGGTGCAGCTTCTCCAGCAGTGGCAGCCGCGCCAGCGCTGAGCGCGGCAGCGTGCGGATGTTGTTGTCCTGCAGGTGGAGCTCTCGCAGCGACGGCGGCAGGTGCATGGGGAAGTCGTCCAGCTCGTTGTCATACAGGTAGACCACCTGGACAGTCAGGTGCTTCTCCAGGGAGGTGGGCAGCCCGGCGTTGTCGATGTGGTTGTTCTGCAGGTAGAGGATGGTGGCAGCCATCGGCAGTGGCGGGATGGCGTTCAGGCCGCGGTCATTGCAGTAGATGAAGTCCTCGTCACAGCGACACGCCAGTGGGCAAGGCACGTCGTCCTTGTCCTCCGGCGGCGTAGCCACCGCCGCCGCGATCTCCAGCACCTCAGACAGCAGCGTCAGGCAGAGCAGCAGCAGAAAGAGCCAGTCACGGAGATCCGATGCGCCTTCTGGGGCCATTTCTCCGCCTCCTCCTTCTTCCACCGCACCGCCACCCCTCCCTGCCCACCTTTTCCAGGGCACTCAGGGGGGAGTTCCAATCAAGCGGGAGGGCGACTCCCTACAGCTCCGTGCGGCTCTCCTGCAGTCAAAGCCTTAACGGAAAATAAAAACAAAAAAAACAAACAAACAGAGTTAATTGCCAGCTGGCAAAGAGTATCACCTGCAGAGGGACACCGCAGACTCTGCATCTTCTGCTGTGTGTCCAGACTGCATACTCACACCGGCATTTCAGTCCTTCTGCTAGCAGGAGGAGGCGGGCAGGGAACAGCAGAAATGTTTTAACATCGAATGGAGGTGCACGGATATCAGCTTCGCCAAAGTGTGGCAGGACCTGTCACTGATTAACGGAATGATTTTTTTTAAGCGTTGGACTACTTAAGCCATGTGGACACTTTCTTGGATGAGCTCCATACTTACACAGAATTATTTTCACACTCATGGAAAGCCTGTACGTAAAGTAGGGGCTAAATAAGATTATTCCCAATCCAGCTGGCAACCAAACAAACGTGCCCTTTCTTATTTTCCCATTATAAAATTCCACGTCTCCCTGAATTGCTCTGAATGCAAAGAACTCTGTTATCATTCCACAGACGCTCCTTCTTAAAGCCTACGTGCAAGTACTCTCTGCTCAAAGTGATAGTGGTGCCAGTCTTGGTCCATATTCAGTCCGTTCCTCGAGATAAGTCCTGTAATGGTGACTTTAACAGCCTTCCTCCCCCGACAGCAGATGCCTGAAATTAATCTCGATGACTCGACTCGTCTAATCACGAGTCCAAGGCCGCTGCTCAGATGAAGTAGTCATGGTCAGTTCACACCTTCCACTTAAAGCCAGGCTCAAAGTAGCCCGGCAGGGCAGGACAGACACAGGGGTGTACACATGGGTGGGGCCACTGCTGTCAGCTGAAAGCTGACTGGCCCCTGGATTGCTCCTCCCCTCATCACTCACTGATTCAAAACATACCATTGGTTAATGATAAGGTTGGCCCCTCTTATGCGCCCCCCCCATTAAAAAAAAAATCGTAAAATCGCCCCTTGGAAGACATGAAATAATGTGGTGGCCAGTCCTGGATCCCTGAGGCACAGCACTCTGCAGGATTTAATTTCCTGTTAGCGCCTGGCTAACCGCTAATCCGGCAGGTAGGGAGATTTAATAATAATTAGACTTTAGCAAAGCAATTAGTATGTTAAGCAAAAAATCAGTTCACTCTGCCGTTGTTTTGCACATGTCTAAGACGTGGCACAGACTGCACTATGGCAGCCGAGATTTAAATCCAGATACCCCACACAGAAAGTAGGAAGTCTAATCAGTCCTGCAGGCCATGATCCCACAGCGAGGCCTGTAGGATTGATATGATCCTCACAAAGTGACACATGAGCAGCCTCTGGATAACTGGATGCCGATCCATCTTCCACAACCGCTTATCTCAAACAGGGTCACGGCAAGCCTCTAGCCAATCCCAGGAAGCAGAGCATGAGGCGGGGGCCACCCTGAATCCATCGAATCAGTGTTTCCCGATCTGGTCCTCAGGGACCCGGAGCCAGTCCACGTTTTTGCTTCCTCTGAATTCCCTGGCAGCCAGTCCATGTTTTTACTCCCTCCGAATTCCCTGGCAGCCAGTCCACGTTTTTGCTCCCTCCGAATTCCCTGGCAGAGAGTCCACGTTTTTGCTCCCTCCGAATTCCCTGGCAGACAGTCCACGTTTTTGTCCACAAAAACATGGATTGTCTATGGGTCCCCGAGGACCGGATTGGGAAACACTGCATTAGATGTAAAAAAAACGCCCACAAGCCTTTACTGTAAAATGAAAATATGAATAATTGAACAGCGCAATATATGTTTACCTCAGCTTATGATCTGCTTTTGCGCTAGTTTACGTGAAGCTCCCCGGATGAAGCTAACCACAGAGAGATAGCTTCCCGTTCTTAGTTACATGGGAGGATTCCACACAGGTTGAGACAGTATACTGGACATTTATATAGCTGTGAAAAACAATTTGGAAAAAATGGCCTTCATTTCCTGGTTGCCTTCTTCTAATTAATACTTACGTATTAATTAACCACAAATGAAATCTTAGTTACATACTGATCTCATATTCGTCCATTATTAACAAAATGTGGCACGTTATATTTCAAGCAGTTAACATATTTCTTACTATGTATTGTATACTGTTAATTCTGTGAACCTTTGTCAACTACCGAAGGAACAAGTCATGAATAACACAAGTGAAATACTGATCTCATATTCGTTCGTCATTAATGAATTTCGACACGTCTTATCACAAGCAGTTACTATATTTGTTACTATATTGGTTAATTCTGTAAACCTTTGTCAACTACTGCAGGACCAAGTAATGAATTACAAATGAAAAACTGATCTCATGTTTGTTCGTCATTAATGAATCATGATGCATCTTTTATCTCAAGTAGCTACTAGAATTGTTAGTGATTAGTTCTTCAGTAGTAAATGAGATACTACTCAGTATTTGTGCCTCCCCAAGTAAAATTTTACCGTTTATTTAGCAGGTGCCCCTACCCAGTTTGGGGTTAAGGGCCTTGCTCAAGGACCCAATGGGGAAATCTGCCTGCTGTCCATGAGATTCAACCTAGCAACCTTCTGATCATGACCACAGTGGCCACAGAACCACACACCACCCCCAAACACATGCTATCATGCACACATCTTAAAATGTGATTGGTTACATGGGCGGATTACATGCTTGGCCACAGAGCCGCACGAACACACTGAGAAGTGCATTCTGGGAGTTTTTTTCTGTTTACAGCACCAGGGGCATGAAATGGTGGGTGGATCACCAACCGCAGGTGTGCAGTCAATAATGGCCAACTCCGACCAGAGTCAAGGGAGCATGCTATGGCTGGTAGGGCAGGGGATTCAAACCTCATACTGCAGTGTTTACGGTAATGCTCCTAAGTGCGATCAACGGTTAACGTCACTCTCCGATTCCACAGCTCTTCGTTCTGCTCAGATTTTTCCAGAAGAGTCTGGACTTCCTTCGCCATCCATTCCATGACTGTATGTGGCAAAGTCAGGAGCAGCCAAAGTAAAAATTAAAATCAATGTATGACTGAAGAAATCCCTTCCACCAATGGGAACCATCCCAGGATAGACATTGTCCGTTGTGTGTCTATTTGATGAATTATTAATAACTACATCTACATTTACATTACATTTACATTACATTTACATGATAGATACCAGCCTGTGGAGATCTACATATGTATATCTGCTTTTATGCTTAACAATGAACAAATTCTCATCTGCATTGCAGATGATTCGCACCTTCAAATGTTTTCAGTCGGGTGTAATCTCTGAGCAAGCCCGAGCAAGCCGTCCCAATTCTGCTCATTGTAACGTCGACAGAGATGTTTAGTCATCTTGCACTTTCGTCAGTCTAACATTATGTAATCCGATAGTGCTACGAACGCTCCCAGACACCGGTAATGTTTGACTGCTCTGAAAAGCAGACGAGAGGATTGAGGTAAAATGGCCGTACTGCGCCCGCTTGTGGATTTAACGGCCGTTTTTGAGACCCGGGGGGGGGGGGGGGTGGAGAGCGTGAAAGCGGAACGTAGGTATATATATATATCACTCAGTCCATCTAACTTTGCAGCCAGTCTATGGAGAACAAACATTACAATGAAGCAGTGCATCCCAACCCAGTCTTCAGGACCCCCCCCCACCCCATGCAGTCCACATTTTTGTTCCCTCTCTGCTGTCAGCCAATCCAAATCACTGAATACCTGGTATAGTTGTGCTGGGAGCTGGGAGGGAGCAAAAACGTGGACTGGGTGAGGGTCCTCCAAGGACTTGGTTGGGAAACACTGCAATAAAACGTAAGAAACACGTGCCGCACAGGAAGTCAATTCTAAGATAATTAAAGATAATAATTAAAATAAATGAACTGGAGACACTCCAGGTGCACCTGCCCAAGGGACCAACATGGCGGCCTGCTGTAAGGCATGGTCACCTCTCAGCTCCAGTCTCACATCTGACTCTGGCCCAGGTTTCACAGAGTCTGCATGATCTCCTGCCTTATCTGCCCGCATCCTCCGCTTGAGTGTCAGCTTCTCCTCTCGCCATCGAGAGACACGCTGTTCGGCGAATTGCTTTTGCCACATGTGCCAATGTGTGGGAATGCGCGTATGTGTGTGCAGTGTGTGCAGTGTGTGCAGTGTGTGCAGTGTGTGTGCACTTAGATGATTTCACACCCCATTTGCTATGTACCTGGCCTAACACCCAACGCTTCCCAGGGAATGTTCTGGATCACCGCGACCTCACGTGACGTAATTGGATGAGCGGTTACTAAAAATGCCCGCATGGATCTCTCGTCGAATTTCCTCCGAAAGACGCTCACAGGAAACACTAAGGAATGTAATGCTTAAGCAAGACTTCATTTTGGGCTACGATCCGTTCTGTCTGTTTTGATCACACCTTCTCAAACAGACGTTCTGCTTTTCAAAAGTTAAACTGTTTAGTCAAATAGCAGATCCTCTTGGAACTTATTGTACATTACTTGATTTACCATTTCATATTGGTAAAAAGTGCCTTGCCTTTCTGTGTATGGATGTGCACAAATCATACACAGTCTTGTGTTTATTACTTCCAGTGGTTCTAATTTGCAGGCTGGCTCCCCCAAATCTGCCCGGTCATTTTCTAAAAAGCACGCCCACCCCTCTCTTTTTTCTCACCCTTTTCACGGACCCTGTTTAATCGTGGCGCCGGGCGGGGGGGGGGGGGGCGGGGGGCGGGGGGGGGGGGGGGGGGGGGGGGGGGGGGGG
>JAODKC010000003.1:358809-371351 GCA_026777985.1 Mormyrops attenuatus
TTCAAATTGATCTCACAGTGTTATCGCAGAAGACTCATAGTGTGAGATAACCTATGAGATCAGTATGAGATCACTGCATGATCACATTCTTGACTGGGTGAGCAAGGTACCGCGCCCAGGCACTGCCCCCTGGGCGCTGAATTAGCTGCCCCCTACTGTGTCACAATGTCACATAAATGAAGAGGACACATTTCGTTGTTGTGTGCTGTTGTGTGTCAACAATGATCACTGATCATAAAATTCTAGGAAAAAAAATAGAATTCTAAAAGTGTCGGGGGGGGTTAGGATGATAATAGACTCAGCCACTTTATCAGTCCAGCACAACGGCTGTTGGCACGAGGGGTTTCTCTTTTTTTGGGAAAAAAAGGAAGTTGTCATGCTGATAGCGACAGGAGTCAGAGCTCGGGGCGTGCCCAAATAAGGCTCACTGATTGGCTACGTCACGCCCCGCTCGTCTGATCCTCCTGTGTGCCACACCCCCTCGCTAACCTCATGTGGAATCCCCGCATTTACCAGCTGTTTCTTGTTGCTTTCATTAGTCCTATGAATTTATGTCCGCATTTAAGTATGTTTCCCCAGTCAATAACGTTGTGTGATGTCTGTCTATTGCTTTGCCTTGTGTTTTCGTACTGTTTCCTTCAATAAACCCCTCGTTCCCTGATTCCTCGACTCCCTGCTCCTGCTTCCCCAGTCTTTGCCACAACAGAATGACCAGACACCCGAACAAGACGCCTCAGCTGAGCAAGATGGAGTACATTGGCCTCGCCAACAAGGTGATTTACTGGCTGCAACAGCCGAGGTCCAGGAGGACCCCCCGGCTCGTGCCCTGGCTGCTCGCTCTGGGGACATCCTGGAGAAGTTTTCCGCATCAAAGGACCCGCACCTCAAGGAAGAGGTGCGAGTAAACTTACGGTGGCTAAGGAGTGGGGTGGCTGAGGCGAATATACGTCAGGTAGCCCTAGACAGTGGACTTCCCTATGGTCCGTTGTCTGAGCTACCAGAAGTGCCCCAGACAGCAGGGAAAAAGAAGAAGTGGAAAAGCTGAAGACGGGAGACAACGCCGGGGGTCTTCCTAGGGGCCGTCTTGGTCTCCACTGCCTGCCCTGCTGCATGCAGCAGGGTTCTGCTCAGGCAAGCTGGTCACCGCCGCCTTGCCTGAGCAGAACCCTGATGCTCGTTCGCCCGCCACTTTGCTGCCAGCTTGCCCATTTCTGGGGATACGCCTGGTGGGATGCCATCCCGCAGGTCCCCAAATTCCTTAAACGGGCGGCGCCCGCTACCGAGGTGCAAACCCCAGCTCCAGTCCCCGAGGTTCCTGTGCCAGCCTTGTTTCTGAGGTTCCGGTTCTCGCTCCTGAGGTTCCAGTTCTCTCGGTTCTCGCTCCCGAGGTTCCTGTTCTTGCTCCCGAGGTTCCAGTTCCCATGCCCCCAGATCCCATCACCGAGGAGGACCCTGCCCCAGTTCCTGATCCCCCAGACCCTGCTCCCATGCCCCCAGCTCCCATAACCCGAGTCCCTGTCCCTGAGGAGGTCCCGGACTATTGGACCACCGCTCCTTCCCCCTTGGTGGAGGACGAGCTCAAGTGGGACCCCTCGGGGATTTCCCTGATTGCTCCACTGCACCCCTCCAGTGGGTTACCCCAGCCACCACCCCAGCATGGCAGATCCAGGCCGGGTCCCTGCCTCTCGGTCTCCCGGAAGGGGAGAGGACACCTGCGCCGGGGTTGGGTCCCGCCCACCCTGCCCCCTGGCTCGCCTTCGGTCCCCTTGGTTCCTGCTCGGCGGTCGCCTGCGGTCCCCCTGGCTTTGGCTCGGCGGTCGCCTTCAGTTCTGCCTGCGGCGCCTCATTGGCTGGCTGCGGTCTCCTCGTCGGTCGCCTGCGGGTCCCCCGGCCCCGACTCGTCGGTCACCTGCACCTTGGCCGGCTGTGGCTATGCCTGCACCTCCTGAGGCTTCTGCTCCCTCCTCCCCTCCACTAGTGTCCCCTTCACCTTCCTCCTCACCACCTCCGTTGGTCCCTCCGCATTCCTCCTCGCCCCCTTTGGCGTTCCCTCCAGCTCCTCCCTCGCGCTCGCCGATGGTCCCTCCTGCTCTGACCTCACGCACACCTGTTGCCCCTGCCGCCTCTCGCCCACCAGGGTTCTCTCCGGCTCCCCGTTTCCCCCCGCCCTTTGCCTCCTTGCCCCCTGCCTTTGTGCCCCGTGTTTGCTCCCCGTCCCTCTGTGCCTATGTTCCCTTCTGGTCCCTGTGTGCCTCCTGTGGGTGTGCCCCTTGGTGTTGTCCCTCCATTGTCCCCTTTTGTGTTCCCGGGTCTTGTGTTTCCGTCTTGGGTGTCTCTTTGGGCGCTTTTCCACCGCACCAGGTACCGTTCTTTCAGTACTTCCATAAAGTACCAAAAGTATGGTACTTCTTTTGTGTCGGTTTTCCACTGGCGTAAAAACTGGTACTGGTGCCAAATGACATCATCACTGACCGCCCCTGACTGACATCATCACAAAGCGCAGCGCGGTATTTCTTTCGCTGAATTCAAACATGGAAGACGTGCTGAGACTGGTGTTGGTAATTCTTATACATTAATTAGAAGCTCGGTCAACTAGCTTTTTGAAGCACAACTCCATGCCATTAGAAGGAGGAGAGCACGACTATGATTAGTTTTGAACACGGAAAGATGATGGCAAGTGGTAAGTCCAAGTTACAACTAATGTGCTCATTCTCGAGCTAGTTACAAGTCAAATTTTAAGCTGTGCGAAAACATTACATTATCTGAAGTTAAGCATTTTTTTTAAAAACTTATTTTACTTATTAGTTTATTTCAGATGCCATTCAACAACCAGACCTTAAACCGGGTGTTCACTTAAAATTGACCACGGAATTAAAAAAATTGTGTTCATCATTATGTGGTATTATCAATGACCGTACCCTAAAATGCACAAAGTCATAACATCCAAGGTCAATCTCAAAATCGGGTCAAAAATGATACCTCAACTGGGTCCCCAGGACCCAGAAGTAAACACAAGGGTTAAACGTGCAGCTAACATGTCGCAGCCCACCTTCAGTATGGGCCCACAGCAGAGCGAATGAATGGTGGACTTTGGTCGCTCCCGCTTTTACAGACGACCAGTGGATACATAATTTTAGGATGTCTAAGGACACATTCGAGTACCTTTGCTGCAGATTGCGATCAAAATTGGAAAAGCGTGATACCAACTTTCATAGTTGTGTGCCCTTAAAAAAACGTGTAGCCATAGCACTATGGAAGCTGGCAACCAACACAGAGCTGAGGCTTGTGGCACATTTGTTTGATGTAGGCATTTCTACAGTGTGGAAATGCACGCACGAGTTTTTCAGGAGTGCTAACAAGGTTCTGTTGCCAGAACTGATGCCATTTCCCAATTTACACAAGCTCACGGAAATGGCTACATTCTTCAAGCAGAGATTCGGACTTCCCCAGTGTGTTGGCGCCATCGATGGATCACACATCCACATAATTTCGCCTACCGACTACCACACAGAATATTTAACCAGAAAGGCTGGCATTCTATTGTGCTTCAGGGTGTTGTTGATGGCAGGGGACTGTTTTGGCATGTATCTGCAGGATACCCTGGTAGTATGCATGATGCCAATCCTATGTGTATCATAATCGTGGGATCGAGTTAAACCAGGACTGCTGTTCCCGAATCAGACAAAGAGCTGGTCAGGATGTGGGTTTCTATGTAATAGGTGATGCTGCATGTCCACTGCAAAACTGGCTTTTAAAACCCTTTCCAGATACAGGATCATTAATGGCTGAGCAGAGAATATACAATTTTAAAATCAGCAGAACAAGGTGTGTGGTTGAGAAAGCATTTGGCCAGCTAAAGGGTAGATGGAGATGTTTACTTAAATGTAATGACGGCCATGTTAGTCTTGTTAAGTCTATGGTGCTCTGCTGTTGTATTCGTCACAACTTATGTGAAATGCATGGTGAGAGGTACATAGATGAGTGGGACCCTCCTGTTGCAGCAGAACAACTCCCTGTGGCAGAACCAAACAGGGAAGTTGATGGTGCTGCCGCGAGGGTGCGCGATGCCCTGATGCATTATGTAAATACTGCTTAGCATAGTTGTGTTTTTTGTTGCATTGTGAATCTTTCCTGGATATGTTTGCCATATCACACATTTCATATTGTTTGTTCCAATATTGTACAGATGAGACTGTTGAGTGGAAAAAAGATTTATTAAAGTGTCTTGAGAGCAAGTGTTTTTAAGTCCAGGTGTTATTAATTGCAAAAATTCACTTTAAATACCCATGTAACACACCACACGCGCAAACACACACACACACAAATGAATAAATAAAAAAAATAAAATAAACCAGCAACAAACAAAGGTTCAGTGTGCTGAGTTCGGGGGATGGTTGTTGTTCACTGCTTGAACAAGCTGTCCCAAAACATTAAGTAATCCATAATTAAATCCGTTCATGGTTTGTAACAGCTGCATCTCTCTCACAGCAGCAGTCCGTTCATGCTGTTCTAGATCCTGAAGGACCTGAAGCTGTTGTTCGTGGCGTTGATCCTCGTGGTGCTGCGCCATTTCAAACATTGTGGCTAAAGTTTCTGACTGTCTACGTTTCCTTCTGGCTGTTAAAAAAAAATAAAAGACTTAATTTCATTTTACATAACTGCTTATAAAACCATCTTAATGCCAAAATTGCTGTGTGAATTTAGCTCATCCGTTTACCTTACCTGCAGTGAGGGTACTACGGGCTTCCACATTGGCAGCAAAGGATGTAGATGATGAAGGAGCCGGTGAAGATTGCATGGGACTATCTAGAGATACACACATGCAACAACATGTCAAACTGTACAGAGTCACATATTACAGGTGAAACTGAACACAAAATGACTTCATTTTACCTGAATTGTCTTCGGTCACACTGTGTTCTTCAGTCGCCTGACTGGAAATCACTGGAGACATGGCAGACATGTTGTTTCTGCACGTATTTGTGGGCCTGTGGCCCAAAACGGCATCCAGTGCCTCAAACCATGTGTTGGTTTTCCTGTCGGCGCCACTCCTGTTATTATGATCCTTTACTTTCCTGTAGTCTGGCACGACAGAACACTAGGGAGAGGTCAAGGATCTTTTATTTCTGGAGTGACAGAGTCGGGTCCTGAATACGGGCAGGGTAAAAACCGGGAATCTGTCCGAACAGGGCTACCAAAACTAGGGGATGATCCGAGGGGGAGGTCGTGAAGCCTGGGGCCCAAAACGGCGTCCAGTGCCTCAAACCATGTGTTGGATTTCCTGTCGGCGCCACTCCTGTTATTATGATCCTTTACTTTCCTGTAGTCCTGCTTAAGTTTTTTGATTTTCAAACGGCATTGTTCGGTGTTTCGCGTGTGCCCCATTTATTCCAAGCGGCTTGCTATTACGGCAAATACTTTTTTATTTTGAGTCGTGCCATCCGAATCCCACTGGATCTGTTCATCCGGCCATATGGTGGTTAAAGCCTGTGTTTCCTCGTTTCTCCATCCTTCTATTTTCGTTTTTTTATATTTTTTGTTTCTACTGCTTTTTATTTCGTTTCTCGCTGTCCGCTTTGTGTTTCAAAAGATGCCGGTTGTATTTTGTGTTTCAGCGACAGGCTATTTGCATGACCAATCGACAGCAAATACGTTTGCAAGTCCCAGCCCAAAGTACCCAAGTACCAAAGAAGTACCCCAGCTGGTTTGGCACTTTTGGTACTGGAATTTTCAGTACTGGTACTTGACGTTGTCCCTATGCTGTGCTTCTCCTGGCTGGTCAGAATAACCCAGTATCTACAGAGTGTCTGTAACACTTTAAGACAGCTCAGGAAACCGCTACAAATAATCTGACAATTTAAAGGCAGTTGCTACAGATTTTATAGTCATTAATATAATTAGTTTTATATTTGAGTCTAATATAAACAGACAGTATGAAAATCACACAGGTCGAAACCAAAGGACTGATTTCTGTGATGAATATTCTATGATGTACTTAAAGATCTGTGTAACCGTGAAATTGACCATAAATAAGTTTACTGTTAACAAATGTAAAAATGTCTGGCCCCAAGTGTAAAATGCATATATCCATAACAAGTGATAAAAGCCTACCTCGGATAAGGATTGGCCACTGGGTTGATCCAGGAAATTCTGGACGCCGGACAGCAACTTCTGTGGCAACTGTGACACAAGAGCACCAGGCCAACGGCTGGGTGGTGGGGGGAGTCACACTCACACTGTTTGGTTAGGTTCCTGGGCCGCCGGTGAGGGTTAAAATCCGCTGCTGGTTTGTCTGACGTGCCCAACAGGACCTGGCATGGCCGATTCTCCAAGCGTGGCTCTGTCTGACTTCAGAATCTGTGCTGGTCCTCAATTGGGTTCACAGATTCGCAGGGCAGGACTCTCCCCATTACACGCCTTGTCCAGATCGGAGTCGGCCCCGTGAAATAGGCCACTATCTAAATGTCAGGCACAAACCTTTATTTGCCCTTTTTGCGAATCTGGGTGGGCCACACAAATCGGAATATTTCCTCCTCAACTCGCTCTTTGCAGAAGATCCATTCAACTTGTTTTTGTTCGTTGTCTTCTTTCAAGTGCGTTTCTTAACTGATAACGTTTTATTCCACCTGTTGATATGAACGCAACAGTTTGGCGTTACTTCCATGATAATCTGCGAAATATGATGAAGATCTAAGGTGTAAAATATTCATATTTCCTTAACGCTTCTGTAGCCTTTTGGAGAGGCTTATCTGAAAGCCAGTGATAATGATGCTTAAGTCTTCTTTTCCTCTCTGTTGGTTAGGCTGGGCTGGGCTACCTATCGACGACGGAGTTCTGCTTCGTCGCATCCCAACAGCACCATCTAGTGGACCAAACAGAAAAACCGCAACTTATTAAATTTAGCGGTCGAATTAAAAAAAAAAAAAACTTATAACAATTTATTTAACCTTATCTAAAACCATGTCATTATAGCAGGTACAGCGGCATTATTTTAATTTCTACAGCTGGATATTCTTCTCTCCGAAATTTAGCTCAAGCAACTCAGAGGTACAACAGCTTTGCCCCTTTTGGGACCTGACTGTGCTGTTGCAAGCAATATCTGTTTTCACTGTTCACCACGGAAGTGCAGTAACCGCACTATATGGGACGATAGACCTATTAAGTGAGTTCAACATAAAGAAACCAAGAACTGTAGTTGTCATAATTTACCTTTCCACAATCTCGAGTTGCGCGTAACACAAAGGGGCAACCTTAAAATGTTTATCCTTATTTACGCTTTACCCGTCTTCCATGTCAGATTATGAATATTATTTTTAAAAATATATCACAGGCTGGCGATGCCAAATTACCGGATAGCTCCTAAACGAAGACTAAACGCCTGACTAATTTTCCATTCAGCAGAGAGTAGACGAAGAAACGATGGAAATGCACCGGCTCCCGAACAACGGCGAACAGCATTTATAGCGATGCCGGCATGCTCAGACTTCCATGAGATTTGACCAGTCGTCCACTAACATAAACACGGTCTTTCGCATAAAAAGAAGAGAGAGAGAGAGAGAGAGAGAGAGATAGAGAGAGAGAGAGACGGGAGTGCATATGAAAAAAGCCGCACTGGGGAAAAAGAAAAGCATTATTTCGACTCGCCAGTATTCAGCCCGACATCCATTTGATGTTTATGCTCCCTGTAAAAATCCCCGTTGCTTTTAATATCTCTCTGTTTCCCTCTCTTGAAAGATGCGTGTCTGACAGTACTTAACAAACCCCTTTAATTGCTATCTAAACAAAACGTCACATTGGGATTTGGGTAATGCGAGGCATTATGAAATAGGGTTGTTGAAAGGTCTGCACCGTATTTCATACGAAAACGAACAGTCCATTTAAATAGATTTGTTAGAGAACCTCGCCGCTTGGAAGTTGCCCGTTTTATGCTCTATAAAGGTTGATTGACCGACGTATGCTTTTATGCATGTGGGTGAGTGTATGTGACGGCTTGCATGCGTGAATCCATGCTTTACGTGCGCTGAATTCATCTTTTGATGCTCCCATTTGTGTCGTTACCGTTACCGGCTCTGTGAGCCTTTGCCAGTTTTACCACTGATACTAAACTCAGCCACTGGCTGCAACTCGGGTACCGAGCAGGGCAGCCTTGAATGCAATCAGGAATACGGCTAGAAAACGGACTCGTTTTTAACAAATGATCCCAATTTACAGATACGCCCCGATCTGCAGTAGCCTATATCTTTTAAAAAAAAGCCCCGAGGTAGATCCTGAAAGCAATGACCTTGCGTTTAATTAGCGATAATACGTGTTTTCCTATCGTCTAAATAACCTGTTTAAAAAGATAAACGATCCCATCACATTGACTTATGTTTAAATCCCAAGTCTGCTTAGACCCATTTATTTTAACTGGAACTAAACTACTGTGCAACAACTGATGCACGATCCGTGATTGCATTAATACTAAAGCCTACTATTCATGCAGCTGCTTGTTTTCACTACTAAAAAATATTATAAAACATAACACGTGAAACACCAAAACTGCGCTCCGTCTGCGTCAATTAGCACTATTTTACTCAACTGAAATGAGTACTGATGGGCTACTCAGCTAACTGAAAACCTATTAATATATCTGTCCTCCAAGCAGGGCTTGTCACAAATTCAAGTAGAGCCGTATAGAAAACAAATCATAAAGTGGTCAGTTGACTACGTAACTCCGCCAGGGTGCAATCAAGCGACCCCAGAAAAACTTACCGCATCTAAGCCTTGTGTCACTACTACTCGATTTGCCTTAATTTTAAGGGCACCGAGGGGAAAATGGAAAGTAAAGACCGTAATACCCATCAATCTTTCAACGTCATATGATGGTGAGCGAGGCAAGGGGGGGGCCTGGAGCTTACCCCAGGCCGCCACCCACAGGACAGTGTGCCAGATCACGTTAAAATGAGTACCTGTGATTTTGTACACGTGCTGTACTTATTGTGCATACGTCAAAATCATCCGGCATATACGTCACAACACGTTTTATTCCGAATTCACAATAGCTGCAATTCTTGCACGTGCACAACACTAGTCCTATATCTAAAATAGCTCTTAGAAAATAAATCTCAGCCATAACATTTTCTCGCCGAAGCGAAATTGTATCCACTGACATTAACTTAACACTTGTTTCGCCATTTCGAGCTAAAACGCCAAGCTGGCCATCCTGCTGAGAATTTGTAGGATGGTCGGATGTACCACGGCGATCAAGATAACATTTTGCTGCTTTAGAAGAACAAAGAGAAGGTTTGTACATGAAGCAAAAAATAAAAAAATCAAATAAACAAACCCAAATGAACAATAAATGCCTATGTGTTTTGGTTAAGAAGATCAGAAAAACACATTTATTTAATTTGGCTATCAATCATTCTGTAAATGTGTTTTTATTGCACTTTCTCGTGTTCTACTTTTTGTTTGTGCCTACACCTTCTAGCTTGGAGGCACTTCGGATTTCTTTTATTTTACGTTGCGAGGTTCATGGCCATCGTAAATGAAAAGGCAACAGAAAAGATGATAATTAAATAGAATCGAGATTAAATTAAAATAAAGACGGTTGTGAGTTTAGAAGTGGGCGAACCATTCAGAGGCCTACAATGTAGAGACTAAAATCGTTGTTAGACTAAATCACAATTTTATGAAACAGGAATTCACCCATTACAAGGACTCCATAATAAAGTCTCTGCATGGGTGCCTAAATAAGAGTTGCCCTTTCACTAAAGGTAAACAGTAAGGACTAAAATATGTAGATGTGGCTGTTTTATCGCTTAGGTTTTACGAGTGTATTCTATTATTAAAATAACGCTCATCACAGTGTAACCTCCTACCCCAAAACCATTTCTCATCCTCCGCTGCTCTCACTCCAAGATTTATCGGGCGAAATACAGGCCTAACTCCCCCGGCTCTGGACCGCACGTCACCCTGATCTACTGTCGTCCCTGTCACAGCACAGAGGAGAAGACCCCGAATTTCTAGCATTACGTACATAGTTCATGGTGCATTTGAGTAACATGTTTAAACACACTCTAATTCAGTTCACGGGAAAATTACCAAGGAGATTTAAATGCTTTACGTGGTTATAAGCCCTAGACTGGGAGTATTGAATTAATACTGTCAGTTATGCAGTGCGATACACGAGCAGAATGCACGTTCATATAGAATCATTCATCCATGCTGCAAAAAAGGGGGAATGTGCATGCATGCGGTTTTAGTCTGTCAATGCGATTTGATATTGATTAGAGACCGTAATCCGTATGGGGGCAGTGACTGGAAATGAGCCCAGGGCGCAGGCGCAGACAGGCACCGCGGGATGTGATCGGACTGCTAACGCCGCCGCACATTGGACCATTCAGGGAGGAAGAGGCGAAGGGGAGAGAATGAGAGTGAGACAGTGAGGGGGGGAAGGGGGAGAGGTAGAGGGAGAGAGAGACAGACAAAGCGCAAGAGAATGAGAGAAAATCCGAAAAAGAGGGACAGAATGAAAAAGACAGACAAAGAGACTGGGAACGGTAGGGGGAGAGAAAGAGAGAGAGTGTGAGTGAGGCTGGTGAGGATGATGGAGGAGAGGGTGAGGTGGAAAGTAAGTGATGCTCAGAAACCCGCAGACTGACACTAACAGACAGACAGAGATTCCTCTTCTTTTCTGATAATTATGTCTCCCGCTTCCCCAGCCGGGTCTGCGTGTATAACATCCCCACGCTTTTCCCCCCATTAGGTAAAGAATCAGTCCTAACAAGAAAGCTTTTAGCTGAGTTAATTAAGAAACATCCATATGCAGTGTGTAATGCTCAATTTACATTCTCTGCCGCTCTCTCCATCTCTCTCCATCTACATATCTGTTTATCTAAACATCCTCTCCTCTCTTTTATCATATTCTGAATAATTTCTGTCTGTATTGGATTAGGATTGTCTCTCTTATTTTATCGTCGTCTTTATTTTTCTGCTGAAATGATCTATATGATCAAAACACTTTTCCGCCAGGCAAATTGCAATGGTACTTTCAGACATTATCACTGTGTGGGCACGATTTGTTATTGCATTGGGTGTCTTTTTTTTTCCTTAAAAAAACCAGCCGCCCACAAGAACTTTTGATGTGTTTCATGTCTGCTTCCTTTGAGTCATTTTAAACTGTGACCCCCTTTTTTCCTCCCGTTGTCTTGAAACCCCGGATGAGGTTTGGGGTGAAGCACACCCCCAAACAAAAAGAATAAGAGACAGATAGGGGGAGGCAGGGCAGGTTGTTGGTGGGTGGGGGTGGCGGTGTCATGGTGCTGTATCAACAACTTGTAAGAGTATTCCAGCAACACACAGGTAGGTGATATTTATGCCAATGTAGCATTTTGAATGTGACTTTGGAACCTCGGAGAGGGAAACGGTAATTATTTGGCGCATAAATAATGGACAGAGGATAGATCGGATTGCTTTGAAAAACATAAACTGGTGTGAATGTAAGCAGCTGCACCCACTAACGATGGCGAATGAGGCAGAAACGGGGGGATGTAAATAAAGCCTCAGAACTCCAAGAGTGACAGGTGCGGAGCAAAAAAAGGAAGATTTTTAAATATTCATTTCATCTAATTATACGGGACCTCAATTAGTTGGCAAAAAGGGACCGTCGTTTAAACGGCCGTGCTGGCGAGTCAGCGCGTACCCGAGGAGCGTGTACCCGAGCACGTGAGCTGGGAGTCCGCTGAGCCGCGTGAGTGCGCAGCGAGTGCCCATCCCAGCACGCGCACGTGTCCGAAGTACCCAAGTTCCAGAACATTCCCAGTTTAAAGCTGCCCCTGTCAGTTAAAGAAATGGTGCAAGTGAGAATCCATTCTAGGGTTCGTGAGACCAAAACATCTCGCACACCTGGTATCACCCCCCCCCCCCCCCCACAATAAACAAATTATAAAAAGAAAATAGTCTCACGGTGCATGACTTCCCAACCCACATTGGATCCACTCCTACGGTTAAACACAATGAGTTACTGTCATGCAGACACCCTCAGACGCAGGTCTGTGGAGATAAAGTCCATTAGATCTGATGTGGCGTGTTTAAGTGATGACAAAAATAATTTCACACCCTCTCCCCCTTCCAAGCAAGCCTCCATTCTCATCTCCTCCCTTAAATTCCTCGCTCTGTACCCCACTGCCCTGCTGTTGTCACTTCGATTCCACCCAGCTCATCTTTACCCCATCTCCTTCCATCACCGTGTCAGTCCAGAGACCACCTCTATCTTTCTTTGGCCACTAGTTTGCACACATATATACCAATGTGACTCCCACAGGCTGGTGAACATGCTCACACACACACAGACCAGCATATCTGGGCACACGGCAAGTAACACGCACCACAAACACATGCACACGCATAAACACACACTCACACGCTCTCGTGCACAGACATCCACACTCGTAGACACACACACACACACACACACACCCCTCTGCTTCCCTGTTGCCGTGTGAACGATGCAGTGACTGGAAATAAACAGGCAATTTAAGTGCAGGACACTTCACTGCCCC
>JAODKC010000003.1:375141-392497 GCA_026777985.1 Mormyrops attenuatus
CAACCAACCAGTTGAGTATAAAGAGTCACAGTCACAGAGACTCAACTGGTTGGTTGAAACAAAATCTTGGTCTGGATTTTTATTCTCTGGACCGGAAGTTGATAGAGCATCAGACTTTTAATCTGCGGGTCCAGGGATCAAATCCCTGTTTGGGTGACCCTCTCTTTAGGATTCTGCAAAAGAAAAGCACTTTGTTCCTCTGAAAGACCAAGTGGCTGAAACATTCACTATATGAGGGGCTCTTTGGGGGAAGCGTGCCGCTTAGCAGGCTAAGATCAGAAGGTCACCAGTTCAAGCCTGACCTTAGCCAGACCAGTCATATGCCAGTGGGCCCTTAAGCAAGGCCCCTCACCCCCATCTCCCTGCGTGCAGAAAGATGGCCTCTCCTTCACTATGACCCCAAGCTTGTTATAAACTGCATAGAGAGCAAGATGGGTCAAAGAGGAATTCCCCCCCAGGATTAATAAAGTGTCTCTACTCTATGTACAGATGGTCATGTATGCATGGTTATGACTAGAATCGGGTATGGCAGCCCTTTGATGGAAGCCACATATTGCAAGTTAATCTCTTTTTCTTTTTTATTATAAGGGTTACTAGATTTAGCTGTGAAATCATGACTAGGATTATGATAGGATAGAATCTGGATCAGATTCAAACTTAAGAGATCCCACCAATATAATTTAATTTCGCGTTTTGTGTGAAGTAGGTTTAGCGGCTCTGAATTACTCATATCGGTAGACCTAATGTCAATGATCCGCATTGTAAACATTATATAAGGTGATGCCGTATCTCTTTGCACTGTCAGTGAATTTATTGCTTTGAATTTACTCTGTGTATGAAATGTGCTATGTAAATAAAGTCGCCCTGCCTTCAGTGCAATTCACGCAACACTTAATATTAGAAAACTTTTTATTGGCGCAGATTCTGCTCAATCCCAACGCGACAGCATCTACCTCTTATGACTGACTGCTTCTCACTGTTCACGTAAAAGGGAATAGAGTAGATTCAGCGCTGGTAGTAAAATTTGGGCACAACGATAAATAGAACTGCCCTGAAGTACGACATCGTACCGAAGAGCTGTTCTGAAGAATCAGATTGTTCACGAACGTAACATCACTAGTTATGTATGTGTCTATTCATGCATGTACGAAAGATAATGTATATGTGAATGGATGGTCATTCATGTGTTAATGTGTGTGTGTGAGAGAGAGAGCGAAAGTGTGTGTATGGATGGTCATATGTATGTGTGAACCTGCAACCTTGTCCAGATACTGCGTTTTGTACACTCAAAGAGTAGTGACAAGGTCTCAAACCCCTGCTTAAAGAAGGTCTCGATAGCTTGCTCATGAGTTGGATCTGCTGTGCATACTGAATTTCGCAACAACCCGCTGAAATTTGAATGGCACACATTCCGGGGGGAAGACCGTATATGGAGACCAGCGATTTTTAGCTACAAATAAGCTGAATGTGAAAATGAATGTCAGGCTGGCTGGGATTTTAACTGGCAAAGCCAAACTTTAAAAATATCGCTTTGAAACAATTAAAGACACGACTTGGTTTAAATAGAAGCCATTAGACTCAAGTTACGGGAAAGTTTATAAACTAACACAATTATCCATCTATCCGTTCGTGTTCAAAATGCTTATCTTGGACAGAGTCACAGAAAGGTTTGGAGTGGATCCTAATCAGCACAGGACAAACGCAGGGGGACACCCGAGACAGGACGCCAGTCCATCACTGGGCAAGGGGACACCCGAGACAGGACGCCAGTGCATCACTGGGCAGGGGGACACCCGAGACAGGACGCCAGTGCATCACTGGGCAGGGGGACACCCGAGACAGGATGCCAGTTCATCACAGACCACATTCCCATGCTCTTCAGGAAATTTAGAATCACTAATTAACCGAATGTCTTTGGATTGTGGCAAGACACCCACATAACACGGGAGAGCAAACAAACGTCACATATGCAAAACAGAGCAGTTCAACCCCCCAGACTTGGGAGGTCTAAAGCAAAAGTGTTACCCACTGTGCCACCCTAACATAATTATAATTTGTTACTTATGGAAAAGCACATACAAAATATTTAGAACTACTGTTCACATATTTATTATGTGAGCTACAAGTCCTGACCTCAATAATTCATAAGAGTCCAGTGAAATATTTGCACCAACCAGATACTGCGCTAGATTCCAGTGTAACCCAGGGATTTTACTTCCAACAAAACTGATTTTCAAGCTATAAAAAGAAGAAAAGAAAAAAAGAGAAAAAAAAACAAAGCATACTTTTTGTAACCCATTTCTCATAATTATTATTACATATTTGTCGCTTGTATTTTATTTTTTTATCTATCTATCCATCTTCCAACCGTTTATCTTGGGTAGAGTAGCTCGGGCGGGGGAGGGGGGGGGACCTGGAGTTTGTCCCAGGCAGCATTGGGCATAAGGCAGGGGACACCCTGGAAGGAATGCCAGTCTATAAGAAAGCAAAAAGATTCAAAAATCCGTCGCTACAAAATCAGAATAAACTTGTCCCTGTATGTATTCAGAGTGGATGTATTATGGGTAGAGAACATTTGGTTTTTTTTTTTAACCGCTGTATAGTGTCCTCCCTTGTCTGGGAGAAAAAAGCATTATGAAAATGGCTGGAATCAAAGGACCACACAGCTAGCGAATCTGACGGCACATTGCGCCAGCCAATTTACAAATGTCAAAAGTGACGTCTTTCATTTCCGTCCCCCACGTTTTTAATGCATCTGTTCCCTCCTCAAACCTTTTAGTCAAACACTTTACATTCTGTATGGAAAATTCTGTGTAGCCAGAATTCCGAGCCGAGTTCCTCCGTGTTACAATGTTCCAGAACTCGCTTCCCTCCAACAGCTGACCTTCTTGGTAGAGAATGACTACCCCCCCACCAATGTTGGCATTTCTTCTGACCAGTTCCTTGCTGTACTTCAAAAAAAGGTCAGCACCTTCCAGGCAGATACCTACGGTTTCAAAACGGCATCAACAGCTACACCCCTGGGTCCGAGGCTTTGTCTAGAAGCCATGCCAGATCTCGGATCTGGGACACAGCTTGCGCCTAGCGATACTGCGCGCGAACCAACGGTACAAGAATCCAGAGGACTATTTTGGTCCTCAGTACTTTCTATAGCTATATCTGCAGTTAACAAGCAGTTCCTACCGTTGTTCTGGTCCCGTAACGTGAAACAGAGTGTTCCTGGCCCACTCCTCCGCATCGCTGCGACCATAACTCAAGGGTCCCTGTCACCACGTTAATCTGTCGAGCGTACGTTGGTAAATTCCTCCCCCTCGCCGCCCCAGCTGGTTATGAGTTCCGCACCCTTTTTTTTGCACCGATATTTCCCAGAATAGCTGTGGTGTTCATCACCCCCGCAGGATTTAACATTCTGGCAGGGGGTGCTAGGAGAGTGACCGGAAACAAGGGCTTCTGGGGCCAGTCGCAGGTCCCCTGGGGACACAATATTGGTCCGAATTGTGGAATATAAGAAGAAGATGAATGCTTTTTGGGGGGGGGGAGCAAGAAAGGTCAAGTGATGGGGTGGCGGAGCATAGAAGTGACGGCTGAACTTGACGGCAATTTGCAACGCATTTTAGCAGAGGGGGCCGTTTCTGCGTAATGGCGTCAAAAGTACTCGATAATTGCTCAGCGGCGCAAACTAGAGTCGAGCGCGGAGGGATGATTTGAAAGCTGAGCATTTTGTTTATTCCACACCTGACAGAGAGGATGGTACGGCGAACGCAGATTTATTGCACCTGAGCTCAGAATTAAAAGCTTCTAAATGGAAGCGGCAACGCAGATTTGAGTTCCCGGCCTCACCCCGTCGGGGCTCGGATGTTAAATTAGGACCCGCACACACAATTTGAACCAAAGCTGCTTGTCAAACATCTGTCACGCTCACGGAATCGTCAACGTGGCCCTGCGGTGGGAAAGGACTTTTGCTTACCTTTCAAACTGATCAAGAGCTGTTTTGATACTAGTGCCTCCTGGTTTAAGATTTATTCATCACTAAGAGTTCAGACGATGGCAAAGCGATATTAGCTGTGATTTTAGCGCATTTATTTATCTGGAACTTTTCTTTTGTTTGTGAGAAAGCAGGGTGGGATGGTCACTGAAGCAATTACAGACCTAATGATGCAATCTCTTCATCAATCCTGGGAAATGAACCAATAACCTTCTGATCAGAAGCCTCCTAACCAGCTGCACCAACTGAACAGCTACTTCATTCATATGCCACCATAACTTTGTCACCAGGGCTGTCCTCACCGATGCCTGTCTACCCTGATCCCTGCTCTCGTCCAATGAGAGCGACCCCCTGAGAGACGGTGGGACTACTGTGAGGACCTGCGCCCCACCTCCACCTACTCTCCTATTATTTTGTTATCTTTGACTACATTTTCTTTTTTAATCCTACAGGGTGACGTGAGTGACATGGGCGTTTATCTAAAGCACAGACACCGAAAACAGCAGGAGGGAAAGGAGAGAAAAAAGATGGGGGGGGGGGAGAGACGGAGGACTGTGCCGCACCCTCCCACGAGCCGGACGAAAATCCCCTCTGAGTGGCTTGGAACGAACGAAAAAATGAAGGGGTGGGGGGAACAGAGGGAGACTCCATGTGGATGAAAAACAAGGTAGAGAGGGTGTGGAATTCTGTGAGACATCCGGAGAGAGCTGGGAGATCTCTGACGGGTGGAGAACGGGATGCTGGGGAGATGTACTATGTGCACATGGCTCAGCACAGCCACCGGGCAGACCCTCCATCTCTCCGTCGGAGTCTTTCCTGCAAGCTCTGGAACCCAAACAGCCCGACACCATTCAGGGTGAAAATCCCCAACCAAGTACCGGAAACAGGAGGTGTACAGTTAAGCTACAGAAACCAAACGCCTCTCCAGCCCAGCGAAAGGCTTTTAATTCCGTACGGCCCCCATAGAACACAGTGAGATTATGTATAACACAATCAATTGCTATTTATTTTTCATGTTCTTTACTAGGATTCCTCTTTAGACTTTAAGAACTCTGCTCTGCCTCATCCACAAGTGACACTGGGAAAATCAAAGATCCAGATTCCCATTATTTAGTCATTATATGCTTATAGGGAGGCCTGGAGCCTATTATATGAAGGAGTGGGCGCAAGGTAAGAGGCACCCAACACAGTGTTCTAGGATTACCAGTTTGTCTAACTGCATGTCTTTGGAATGAGTGAGGAACCTGGTGTACCTGGAACATAAATGATGGAAATATCCCGGCACACAGAGCAGGGGTGGGACTCAAACCCCCAGCACTGGGGCTAGCCAATCACAGTAACATCCATTCATCCATTTTCCAAACCCACTTGTCCAATGCAGGGTCATGGGGGTCTGGAACTTACCCCAGAATCCACAGGCACGGCCCAGGATGGGGCGCCGGCCCACAGGATATCATACAAAGTTAAATAATAATTTTGCATATTCAAAAACAATTTTATATGTTCTGTTAATGTTTAGACATTTTTTTAAAAGCTACATTTTTTAGGAAACCATATATCCCCTGCTGATTGGGTGCATTTTTCTGTTATCTGTCAAAATAAATAATCAATATTCATCCATACAGCCATCTAGAACCTTCCGTCAATAATGCATAAGAGCACTCGTGCAAAACCCAGTCAGTGTATTCTCCTAGGAGGCGGCGAGATGGACGTAAGCAAACCCAGCTTGAGGGCTTGTCGTCGTCTGGCCGGCATGTTTACAGCCCTGAGACACATTCCACTAGGCCCCGGGACCCAGGAATGGACACGAGTAAGAGAGGAGCCCTTTGGGAAGAGGAACTGAGGGAAAAAAGGCCATATAAGAGTGAAGAATGTAGGAAACCAGCAGAGGCAAGGATAGAAGTATTCTCTGGGCCAGAAAACACAGGAATATTTGTGTTTTTCTGGATGAAAAACAAAGGAAGTGGATTTCATTTTGCGGGTCTAAAATAGACCTGTGTGATAAAGAAGAGACCAAGGCGACATTTAAGTGCTGTCATATGAAAGCTCCTCTCGCAGCAGCGGAGGTCGCTGCTAAAATATGGTGGTTGCTAATGGTTTGAGTGCATCCCAGTCAGAGGCAGCCTCACATGTGTACACCCCCAGAAGATTTCACAAATATATTATTATGCTGCCACCATTACTCATTTCTGTAACACCTCTTTGTGGCAGTAAAGCCATTTTAATGTCCTAGGCAGAGCGCAGCGGGGGGTCGCCAAGGAACCTTTGAAATGTTCTTTCACATCAGTTGAGCACCACATTACGGATGTAGCGGTATAAGCCTGCTGGGAACTGAACGCACAGTGCCGCGGTGTCGGGACATGCGCTAAGCTCAAGGCCACCAAGCCAGCCATAAAACTTTAATAAGGCGCTGTATTGCTCTTGAGAGGGCCTGGCCATGCCAGGGTGGGATTGACATGGCCGGGGACGCCGCTGAGAGGTCCACTGGCACCGGGGCAGTGACTCTAGCGGATCCATGCGTTTCTTCACGACCGTCTGGACAGCGAGGGCGCAGCGGAGTCGGGCGGCACCGTAACGCTTTCATTACGCCCGGCTCGCCGCCCCATATCCGCTAATGTGCCGCATTACCGTGCCGCCACGTACACTTTTTAGCAGTTCCCTGCTTTTTCTCTCCCCTGCTGTGCTGCGCGAAAACACACACACACACACACTGTCATGTATGTGCTAGTATAGCACCCTGACATGCACAGGTGACTTGCGCTGGATATACCGGTATTTCCTTTGCGCATGTATGTAAAAGCCACGTATTCATACACTTCATACACTAGTTTCAACAAATAACTTTAGCCTATATATGCTGTTCAATGTTCATATATATATATGTTCATATATATATATATATGTATATATATATATATATGTATATATATATATGTGTGTATATATATATATATATATACATATATATACACACACACACAGACATACACACACACAATTCGAAAAATACAGTATTAACTGCTTAATGTAATTTAATTCTTATTCTTATCCCGCAAACGTCTTTGACTGCGTTAATCTTCATTTCTTTAACCGGAGTTCCCAATTATTATCAGCTTATAAGAGAAAAGAAAAAAATCAATGTGCGTCCCCAAACCAGACAAACGTACAGCCCACATCTCTATACGCCGCTTGCGGTATTATTACCCCACGGTGCGTTAGATTAGTTACACCAAGCCGCCTGCGAGCCTTGCCATAGCACACAACGAAAGGAAAGTAAATCATCCGGAGCAGAAGCCGACCAGAAAACGTGCATGCGAAAAAAAAGACGTTTCAAACAAACAAACCTACCTCTCAAAACGGCGCCCGATCGCGTTTCTCCATGTCCTCTCAGTTCGTCACAGCCGTCGCTTTTTCCCTCGGCTTGGTTCTTATTTCGCCATTTAATTTAAGGCTCCCCAACGTCCTGTTTTTGATAAGCTGTAACAACCGCTTTCACTGGACGATTATTCCGAATAAAGTCCCTGACGTTATTTGGATCCTGCGTGTCAGTCAGTCATCATCATAATAATTGTTTGCATCCCTCCCACTCCGACAGTCCATCTCCAGTCCTGCCTCCCCGTACTAACACGCATCCGTGGAAATCAACTCACTGGTGCGAAATTAAAATCGAGTTTAAGAAATAAACCACGGGTGTGTATTTACGCCAACAACTCAGAAACTCAATACACAAAGCGCAGCCTAATGCCTATTATCAACGGCTGTTTTATAATCTACATTATTTCTGCCCCCGTCTGTCGTCGGATGTTGCATCATTTTTTTTTTGTCCTATAGAAATTTGCTTTATTTCTGTAAAATTGGATTTGCCCGGCTGCGATTAAGTTTCGATCATTTTCGTCTCATACGCAGGGTCTTTGGTCTTTTTCTGGGGTCTGAGACGGATTGAGAGCCGATTGCGGCGTTGGGAGAAGGGGATCCGTCGACGGCTGGTGTCTCTAGTCTTTGTGTGTGTGTGTGTGTGTGTGTGTGTGTGTGGTACGTCTCTGTGAGTGTGGAGGTGTGACAGTCTACTCGTGTGGTGGGGTATTTGTTTTTCTCCGTGTAATTGCATATAAACCAACTTTGTGTGGGTCGGACGTGCCTGTGTGTGTCTGTGTGTGTGTGTGCCACGGGAGCGCGGATTTGCGAGGAGCGCCGGTCGCGCGTTTGCCATTGTTCCAAATGATCAATATTAGCGTTCATGTAAAGGAGCGCTCATCATTAAAAACGCCGTCGGCGCTGAAGGAGTCCGTTTCTACAGACTGCACGCCTTTTCAATCACTGGCTACACATGCGACGCCTGGCGTTGCATCGCAGGTGAATGGGGATCTGAAATGCCTGTCACCTGTGTTTCCAAAGCCTTTGACGCCACCTTATGTTAGCATGCTCTATCCATGCCTCGCTTATAAATAACGTTAAGGACACGTTCAAGGCAGATGACTGAATGCGCGTATAAATACTTACGTGTGGGATTTTCTATAACCTACACGAGTCTTTCAGATGTGTCACTAGTGAAACAGCTACTGGCTTATGCTCCAACTAAGTGTCTGTTTTGTTCCAGGCGAGACGTACCTCCCAATGCCGGCGCGACAGGGAAAAGGCGCAGAATAAGGAATGACGATAGGCGTTTGAATCCCAAGGGGAGGCGGGTTACTTGGAGATGCAGAGAGAGGGAGAAAACGTCTCACCTAATCAATACTAAAGGTGTACAAAAAGTGTAATTTCATACGAGCTCCTTCAGCGTTAAATCAACACTGCTGGTTTGCCAGAAACGTCACATCCACGTCGAGAGTGGAATAAATATGCGGTGGTATTGAAGAAGAAACCTTGACTACAGTAAGAAAGTTTTTTTTTTCTTCACCGCTTCCTATAACTTTCCTCCGTCGCCCCATAATGTAAGTTAATGAGTGCCCTCTTGTGGTGAATGCTCCGCGCACCAGCCGGACAGGGAGCTGCAGAATGCCGTCTGAAGGTGCTTATCAGCGGGGGTGGGGACGCGACCAGCGGCTCGTCTGGTACCCTGGCTGCTGCACATCGTGCACTGGTTAAGGATATGGGATTCAAAGCCGCTAACTCGAATCCCTTGAGAGCTCATGTCGTAGCACCTTTGAGCCAGGCACTTAACCTGAATCGCTCCAGTAAAACAAGCGGCCATATACATGGAAAAGATTACGAGATGCGTTGGGGAAGGGGGGCTTTGGCTGGGCAAGAAAATTATTCACATTTAGGACTATCCAGTCTGGTTATCCACGCTGTTGCATAGCGCTGGACTTAGTATAAGCCTTACGTGCAATAGGTGCATGACAGTTTACGGTTGTGTGATAGAGGTGTTAAGGAGTTATTCGGATACGATACAGAGCTGGGTCGTGCCTCTTTGCACACTGTCAGCTGTCATCGCCCCCTGCCTTGTTTTGAAGGAGGTGTCTATATTCACAGGTCAATACCTCCATTGAGCTGGGGATAGAGCAGGGCCCGGCATCGCTGCAGCCCTCGACGGAGTCTTTATTGGACATCACTCATTGAGGAGACGAGTCACAAAGAAGACCTGTTCTGGTGGATGGCTGTGACGGGAGTGTAAGCCCGGGGGCTTTGCTGGCCGATCGAGTGCGGCGCCCAGTGCCTTACGAGGAGCGGCGTGGCCGGTTTGCAGGGTGATGTATTCTGGAGCAGGGACGTCTGATCTGACTAAATCTCGGAATGTAAAAAAGACTGGGAAATGTATGACCCCGAGATGTAACCTAATGATTCATTTTTTTTTCATATTTTAATCTCTAACAGTGCCAGCATATGTTACATCCTGTTTAAAAATGCAGTTTCTCTCGACTTCTGTCGTTCATGAACGATTACTTATCCTGGAACGAATCTTTAAGTGAATGTCAACTGGGTGATTGTTAACTTCGTTCAATGACTCAATTTGCGTTGCAATATGTTGGGTGAGAATCAAGTTTTTTTTTTTCAAAGAATAAACGAAAGCTTTTATAAAATTGCTTATTTTTGTGCTTTGCTTCTTATTACATATTAACTTAAAAATATTAAATGGACCTCAATTTCCCTTTGTTCTTTTTGAACTAATTTTTAAGTGAATGAAATGATCTCATTCGTGAACGGGATGATCTGGTTCACTGATCCAAAAACACACTCACAGAACAGAGGGCAAAGTACTGGATTATGAGAGCAGGACATAGACGCAATCCATGACTTACGCAGTCCATGACTTACGCAGTCCATGGATGTATAAAACACTGACAAATGAGCACATTGCTTAGGCATAACATTGTTTAAATTCAATGGCAAATGTTATTGAAAATGCCCTTCAATAACATTTTTAAGAATCATTTTCTGTTACCAAGCAACATCTTAAGACTCATGAATTCCAGGAACACCTCAACTTACTCAACCTACTGCTCTGTGTTTTCATTGACTATTCCTTGATAATGGTCTCTTGGCAACACTGCATGCTCTTTTTCTGTACTTCATTCGCTTTGCCAGAACTTGGTCCACATGACGTTTTGTATAACTCTTGTTCCGTTGCTAACTTGTGCTTATTGACTGAAATCTCAGCCTAACATCATTTTTATGATGGTGATGATTAACCACGAGATTCTTGGCAGTGTTGGCCTAATGGTTAGTAAGGCGTGCTTGTGATTGAAAGGTTGCTGAACAAAGTTCCGCCCTCACACACTGCTCCCTGGGTGCTGAATTAGCTGCCCACTGCAATGTCACATTGGGGTTAAATGCAGACGACACATTTTGTTGTTGTGCTGTGGTGCGTCAACAATAACAGTTAATGACTTTCATAATAATAATAATGTAGAAATACTGCTTCAGTGTAGAAAGCCACTCACATTCGCATGTTGGGGCTCGGGTGGGGTGTGGTGACCCCATGTCTTATCTTCGCACACTTGCATTTCAATAGTGTCTACAAAGCCTAGTAGAAGAGACTCGACCTGATAATTTATACTGCTTGAATCCGTGCTGTTCCTATAACACGGTTACACAACAACCGTCCTCTTCGTAAGGTGAACGTCAAGATAATTAATGGACAATTAAAGAAAAATAAAACGATGGAACGGATGGGAAATCAATTCTGGATGAATCATTAAAAGAATCAATTCACCAAAAAGAATCGTGATACCAGCTATGGCAAAAACATTCTCTCTCTCCCCTCTTCCCCCCCCCCCCCCCTTTCTCTCTTTTTCACTCGGTCTTTCTCTCTCTGGACACCACCTTTCTCCTCTCGGCCTGTCTCACACACCAGTGTCCCCGTCGCATGCCCCCCCGCCCCTCCTATTGTCTTTCCGCACGCCCTCCTTACGCATTCCTTCTCCAACAACAAATGGACTGATTGGCTGCTCTCTGGCCCTTGAAAATCCCCATTGCCTCCTACTCTCTCACTTCTCCGCATACTTATTATGTGTCCTATAATCCATCCATCCATCTCTCGATTGCTTCTCCTCTTCAGTGTTTAAGGGACTTACATTTGATATTAACCAGAATTCTTTAATTCATTTCTTGTCTTTTACAATTTCCTTCTATCTCCATTGTTGTAGTTAATACAAAGCCGATTACTTTGCCATTGCTCTCTGTTTGACTGTAACTGTATTATTTTCTGGGACAGACATGTATGGTTAGTGTGAACCAGGACAGGCTGTGACAGGCATGCGATACACTTAGGGGCTCTGCTGACTGTTAGTCTGCCCTGAGCAATGTGACTTGTAATCTTTTTCCTTTCCTCGTTTTCGCTTAAATGGGGATGAATGATTCAGAATCACTCACGGCCAGGCCTCCGACCTTGTCGGAGCATAAATTCAGAACCCAGCTGCATCCAGGCTTGTTGATCCCTCTGTTACAATTGCACCCCACACTGCATGCAGATTTCAACAGGTCAGGTAATTCGCTTTAATCTGGCCTGTGACTAATTAGATGAGCACATGTGCGGCCTGCCGTTTATTGACCGCTGTCGGCTGAAACTTACAGTTCGGAAGGCTTTGCGTTCACTTTCATGCCTGTTATTTGACTCAGTAGAATTTTGTCCTGGAAGGATTAGTCACAGTCTATTGGCAGAATGGATCTCGCGCCTCACTGGTCCATATCATGGTATTCTGGATGATCAGGTTCGAAGGTTCCGATCTGGTTGTAATTGCTATATTGATCTTGATTTTTGAAGGTTGTACGAAGCAACTCCTCAACATTTAGCCATCTTAAGCCAATGAACGACCTTGTTCACCTTAAGAGCTTCCTTCCAATCTAAGATGTTCTTCATGGGAAAACTATCATCACTGTCTCTCTGTCTGGCCCATGCTCTTCCACACTGTGAAATTCGGCAGTCACTCATCAGGCAGCGATGCAGAAAGCGGCGAGTCGCTTTACTGACCAACGACTTATAATTGACTTATTCACCAGAAGCGTCGCTAGAGATTTTTGAAAAGGGGTGTTGAGCCTGTACTGGATGGGGTTTGATTTTAATTGAAGTGGATGGGAACACAATGGGAACTTAAACTTAATTAGTGTGCATTTATTTGGGGGGAGGGCATTTATTTTAGGGGCCCCCCTAAAAAAGGACTAAATAAGGAATGCCTTTAGAATGACCTTTTCACCAAAGTTGCTAATTGTTTTCTGCCCTTTGTTCTGTGTTTGTTCATTTTTTCCACCAGGTTTCTATGCTATCTTAACAGATTTACCGCTAAAGTGCTTGTCCAATCCGTGCACAGATGCAAAGAGGCTAACATGGTTACCGTGCCTCATTTCTCACTGTCTTCACCTGTGCACCGGTAGCTTGGCACCTGGGTACGTCTCCAGCTGTGCCCAGGTGCTGGTGCACGGGGGACCCTGGAAAACAGCTGGTCCGATTGAGCTCGGTCGAGCGGGCAAACTTGGGACTTTTTACAGGTTGCCAACCTGGGGGTGTCTTCTTTGTGCACCAGGCATCTTTGAAAGATCTCTCTGTTTTTGGACGCTGTGTTTCGCAATACGGTTTCTTTTTTTCAAGGTAAGTGGGAGGGCAGCAAAAATAATGCTGAAGTGTTATTTGCAGCGGTGAAATAAATTGACTAAAATGACGTCAGTGTGATGAAGCGGTGTATAGACACATGGATTATTAGTGAGCACCAAAAAAGAAAGAAAAACATGAAGGATATTGCCTTTTTTGGATATGAATTGATTTCTTATAAAAGACACTCTATATTTCCCTTTAAAAGGCTGCTTGTCTATTCTCTAAGCGAAAATGATCGCTCATCGCTGTGAAGTAATTGCTCTCATTAAGTTATCAGGGGATCAAGTGAGCGCGTGGCTCAATATACCACTCGTGTCCGTATTGGTCGCGTCTCCGTGATACCCAGTCGCCCCTTTTAATTCCACAAAGCACATGGGTCCAGGTGGGGGGATGGTAGGGGGCGTTCGCTGGCTGACTGGGAATGGAACCCCAGGAGCCAGGTCTGTGTGAGTTATGGCATAAGACGATTACAGGTTGTAGATCCTACGAAGTAAAAACAAACGCATCTTCAAAGCCCTCACTAGCATCTTAACAAACTTACTAAATATACGAAATGAGAATAGATTTGTAGATTTATTCTTGGTTATCGAGGTCACCCTCACCGATGACCTCTTGCTGCCCCCAAGGTCCCGTTCTTGCACAGAGGCTCCTCAAGGTGTGAGTCGGCCCTGGAGCGCAGCCAGTCGGGACAACTACGACTCCTTCCCGTCGGAGTCAGTCACAGCAGGCCTCCTTGGGGGAACGTAGGCAGAGCCTGGCGGTTGTTGCATTAGATATCACGGGAACCTGTGCGATAATCCTGCTGTGAGTGGACTTAGCGAGACCATCTCCCCTACTACCTCGACCCTATTATTACCACATTTGCGTGCTGAGAGTTTACTAACAACTGTAATTTACAGATTAAACATTATGATTTAGGCGTATTATTAGAGTTAAATTTCCTGAATCTGCACAACAGAGATATGACACTGTATCCAAAGGCAATTGGCTTTTTTTGCATAAAAACCTAACAGGTTGGACCATCTATCTACTCCTACCTCTCTCATGACATTTGTTTACAGTAATTGTTTACTGTGTTTACATTGCCCTACATGTTACATTGTGACACATTGTTACAGTATTAATCGTGTTACCGTATACACATCTATACTTCATCTATACTTCTGATCTGTGTTTTGTGTTCCTTTGTGTTTGGCGGAATGTGAACAGGGGCGTCTTAAAGGGCAGAATGTAAGGATGATCCCAAGAGCCCCTGACTGACAGGGGGCTTAAAAAATTTGGAACATAATTGGATTTGTCTAGCTTGAGGGGTCAAAAAGATATGCTTTCATGGTGCCCAAAGCCACTAGTGGTGCCCCTGTATGTAGTGTCAGGTTTTCATTGCATAGTGGAACTGACTGTTTCCTCTGCGTATGACAAATAAACTCTTGAATCTCGTGAATATTGACCAGTGAATAATGTTTGTTCATATTTGTGCCAGATCTCCCAACGTTAGTCCCTGACCCCCCTATCTGTCGGCCCAAGTCCCATGTAATACTGCTGGATAAGTGTTTTTCTTTTCTTTTTCGTTTGCAATATCAATATCTTTGATACCAGCATAGCCATTTCCCTCATCCCTGTTTCATTTCCCGCCTGTCTCCCTTGTATTGCGAGAGAGAGAGAGAGAGAGAGAGGGAGAGAGAGAGAGAGCGGGAGAGAGAGGGAGAGAGAGAGAGAGAGAGCGGAGCCACCAGAGACAGATAAAGCTATTCCCTGCTACCCATAATTAACTCCGTTTCAGTAACTTGCCTTTAGCCTTTGGGGTTGCCATGGTTACGTCCATGGCCACGTTTTTTTTTCTCTCTCTCTCTCCCTCTCTCAGCCTGTCTATTGCGCTCCCCATCCTATGATTCCCGCCTCGTGAAAACGTAGACTTTTCAGCTCACGTGTTGAGCTTCCAGCTGGCGCCGCGTTTGATAATTACACTAATGCGTCTTCACGTTGGCTGCCGAATTTCATATATCTATCATTTCAACCCCCCCCAAAGGAGTCAAACTGTCAGTGATATCCTCTTATTTACAGAGAGGGTGTTCGCCTGTCATATCATGAATATTATTATAGTCGCTGTCACATTTATCTGGGTTATTTATTTTTTCAGCACTGGGGCGTGTAACTCCGCTATCTTGTGGCCTGGTGAAATTGGCCATCCTGTGGATGCGTTCACGGCCGACGCCTGGGTCCCGGCTCAGAATCCCAATAAGCCAGCTTGTATCTCACGCCAGACCAACCATGTCACCTCCATAATCCCAGAGGCTGCATTTTTCTGCTTTTGCCTCACCATCCTGAGACAATAGGTGGGGGTCTCGAGTGTATTGTTTGGCTATTATTGTATGGTTAGGTCCTTTCATACCTCAAGTAGCGAGCGTTGTCGGGTTTTGAGGGCCTCGATGATGGGGGGCTTAAGAGGACCACTCAATGAAAGCGTGTTAAGAAGAGTGGTGAGCTTTAACGTGGTGGGAATGTGGCCCCCATATGCCCAACACCAGCATTTGTAGGTTTAAGGCTGAACGGACCCCCTCTTCAGACCGGGTCACAGCATCCCCATTAACTAGAGGAATTATCTAATTAAGCACACAATCGCAAAATCTCCTACAACAAATATTACCAGCAGAATGGGTGACTGTACAGGAGAGATTAGTGACTTTCCACTTGCCACCATCATTGCACACCATCTATACAACAAGTTAGTTCTCCGCACTTCTGTCCTGCTAGAGCTGTCCTGGTCAACTGCAAGTGAAGTGATCGTTAAGGTCAGAAGGTCTGGGAGCGATTCGGCTGCGAAGCGGTCGGTCACACGAGCTCAGAGAGAGAGATCTGATCAGCCAAGATCAACACCCAACCTGAACGGCAGCAGATCCCACCAGCGAGGTTCCAACATCTAACGGAAATCCCTTCCAGAAGACCAAAGGCTATTATGGCAGCAGTGCGCCGATTAACTTCATATTAATACCCTTGGATTTGGAACGAGATGTTGGACAAGCTGGCGTCCACGTACTGTACTTTTAGCCATACAGTGTCGATCTGTGCACATGTCCCCATGACACCTTCGTGTTGGCCGTCAGAATCATTTGACCATGTGACATGCTAACATGCAAATAGCATGTAGAGCAGGGGTCACCAACATGATGTCCACGGGCACCAGGATGCCCCCAAGTACCACATGAGTCGCCCGCGGACCTGTTCTAAAAATAGCACAACTCACCAGTGAGCAGCGTCTAAAATTTAATTTCATCCTGCTGCTATTCTTCTTTAATCACATTTGCATTTATATAGATTTGAAAATGACAATATCTAAAAAAAGCATTTAAAACATGTTTATTATACATGAAGTTTAGATAGGTTTAGGAGGGCGTTTCAAAATGGTAGCCCTTCGTAAGGGTACAGTAGCCCTTCGTAAGGGTACAGTAGCCCTTCGTAAGGGTAGCCCTTCGTAAGGGTACAGTAGCCCTTCATAAGGGTAGCCCTTCGTAAGGCTCAGTGTCTGTGAAGTAGCTCTCAGTTTCAAAAAGGTTGGTGACCCCTGATGTAGAGCGTAGCATTTCTGTTGAAAAATGCTAGCTTTGCCTATATGACTGCTTATTACTTAAGCTTATGGATGTGAACTGTACTTTCAGCTCTCTTTTATCAGGCCCAATCATCCTATTTTCCCTCCTTTTCTAATATCCTATCTGAACGCAGGAGAAAGAAAAATCAGCAAAGCTGATCTCTGTTGCCGTGACGTGTTGTCGATTGCAGAAATTGCAGAACTAAATTTAGCCTCGACCCTAAAAGTATGTTGTCACGCGCGCGAATGTAACCTCTGTTTGTTTGCGATGCGACTTCTGCCTCCATCTGCTTCCTTTCTCTATGGCACACAAATGCCTGTTAATTGAAATCTTGGGTCAGGGTTCGTTTTGTTTTGGGGGGGGGTGTTATTAAACAACCTTTTTTCTCCGCGTCTTCTCTTGTTTTTAGGGTTCCTTACAGTTGCTAGCCTGATCTCGTGGCCGGTATCTCGTCGGCCCTCTTGTCCACGTACTCTGGACCCATGCAGTTATTCGACGGGGGAAGATCTTTTCTAGGCCGAGATAACGCAAGAATATTGTCTTATTTTTCAGCAGCGACATAATTTATAATTGCTTCCTACATTCAGGTGCATTTGTTTAGATTTTTTTTTTTTTTTTGCAGTTTTGCATTTTTTAAAAAAATATGTTTTGAAGCTCAGTGCTGGGAATTGAAGTCAATTGGCTGAGGTTCAGCTCTAGTTTGCTGAGAGGGCTCTCCGGGGAAGGCTTTGTGGGGCTCTGTAGTGGTGTGTGGGAGGG
>JAODKC010000003.1:401262-416335 GCA_026777985.1 Mormyrops attenuatus
GGACCTCCACCCAAGCTCATCCCACCCCCACCCGGAGTTGTCGTGGGCTCAGTCCATTCACCCTACATCTTGAAATTCTGGTCAAGTCCGCCTCTGGGGGCCCATCTGAATAAACGAAGTGGCTTTAGATGAATCCTGAGCGCGGCAGAGTGATGCCCCATCTAGGTCCTTGGGGGGGGCGCTTTCTGAGCGGCTTTTGTTCCACCTGAACGCCCGCACTCCGGTCGGAGCCAGTCCGGTCCCCAGGCCAGCGGCTCCTCGCTGCTTTCTTGGACGGGAATTTCGCTCCTACACTTAGCCGGTTTGGCAAAACGAGAAGACCCCCCAAAAAATCACCCCATATTTAAATTTCAAAAAGAGGGAAATTGTAGCCAGTCCTGGTTGTCCAATCAGCTAGCGGGAGGGGAAAAGGCCATGTTTGTGCCAGTATGCCAGATGGCTTTTAATCTCACAAGTTGATTCAAAGGAAGACCTGTGCATTATTTAAGACCTGTCCTCCCTCCGATGCTGTACAGCTGGCCAAACCGCCTGCCGTCTCACCTTGATTCACCTAGCAAGACACTAGCTCTTGCTTTGTATTGTTATTTCTATCATCTTTCTCTTTCTCTCCATCTCTGTCAGCCTGCCCCCTCAGAGTCCCCCCCCCCCATCTCCCTAGGATCGAGTTTTCAGCAATTATACAGTTGGGCTGTGTTTACAGTCCAACATTATTTACTTCAACGGTTAGTAGTAATTCCCCAACGCGATTTATAGCACCTACAACCCCGACAAGGGAGAGAGAGAGGGAGAGAGGGAGAGAGGAGACACGAAGGCATTACCGAATCGACCTGCGTCACACACTCTATAAAGTGTTCCCTAGAACGTCCATGCAAATTTGCCGTGTTTATATTTGCAGGCCATTGAATACCTATTCTGGACAGAGGACAGTGGATAATGAATAGACTGCAAATTGTCGCTGATTTGACTTATGCGAACCAAACCATTTGATGGATTAAGCATTGAATCTGTATATGTTGACGTCGGAAAAGGGTGTCAGTGGCTCAATCAGTCACGGAATTTGTACAGATTTAGAATGAATGATGTCACAATGGCGGTTGCCATGCCAAGCAGAGAAAGATCCCATGAACCCTTATGGTCAATGTGTCTCGTGGGAGTTTTAACTTACACAAAAAGGTTCTGAGGGCAGAAGGAAAAACGATTGGTTCAGAGAGATAACCAATGAAATTGTAGAGGAGGTGGGGCCAAGCAAGTAGAAGAGATGGGACCAAGCCATCTGATTGGTTGGTCACGCCTCCTGTAGTTGCTTGGACCCACCTCCTCTACAGTTTGATTGGTTATATCTCTGAACCAATTATTTTTCCTTCTGTCCTCAGAACAATACTCCTATGAGTGTCAGTGTGCTACTTGGGCTGTTTCTGTTTTGCGCTGTGCTTGGGTTCCTATATGTTTTGGACACTTTTGTAGAACCGGCCAGCACACTGACTAACTGGGGCAAATGGGAGCGTGCTAGTGTTTTCCCAACAAAACGTTTACTGCTGATAAAACTCCAATCAAAGACCGTGAGCTGAAATAAGTAGGAAATAAAGTGTAGTGAAATGGATTTTCCTTTTGTTTTATAACGGAAAGGAAGATGAGATGCTTTTATGCATTTAACAGCGTTTATATGCCTGTAAATTGTATGAAGTGTCCTTGTTAAGATAATAGATTGGATGCCGTCACGCATCACTTCCTGTTATAGCTCCAACCTCTCAAACAACTCTTGTGCACTTTCCTGATGAACGCGGATGGGTGGAGCAAATGCCAGGTTTTCATCCAAGATCCTGGCCCAGAAAAGCAAAACTGTCACCAATAATAAAACATGCAAAGGAGGAGGTGGATCATCCTGCTGCATATATTTAATCGCCGATTTAAGTGTTATTTGATTCGTAATTTGTTATGGAATTTGACATTAAGTATTCTGTGTCAGTGCTGCTGTTATGGTCCAAAAATAAACCGACGGTAATTAGTTTGCCAAAGCGCTTGTGATTAACAGGCCGACGGAGCTGCCAGTACCGTTGGCCAGGAGCCGTGCTGTCCAGCTGACCTTTTGTGAGTGTTTTTTCCCCCCTTTAAGCGCTATTTTAGGTTGGCGTGGCAACCTGTGAGCTATCTATCCCCCCGTCCCACAAAAAAGCGAATTTCGAAGGCGTCAATATTTCCACCTGTGCCAGGAACCAGGGAACCTTACATAGAAACCGGACTGCAAAAAAAAAATCCACTCACCTTGAAATTTCAGACCTCAATTTGGCTTGCAGCCAAAAATGAAAAAAAGCTAAAAAAAAAATAAAAGAAAATAAACGCAAAAATTTTATGCAGCTGGCGAACTGAGAATTGGCGGAGGGGAGCCGTTTTTTACCGGCAAGGCGCGCTCACTGCAGCATTGTGCAGGAAGACAGGGAGATAAAAATGTATAAATGCACAGGTGTAGGTGTCGGGTTAACAAGTCAACACAAAACAGAAACAGAGAGTAAGCGAACCCTGAAAGCCGCCGCAGTGCTGCTCTGAAGGAGGTCACAGTGGGCTGGTCCATTTACTTTGTTCTCCAGCATGAGGGATCACTGCGGTCCTCACTGTGTGGCTGCTCTTATTCTCTGTTAATCTGGGTTTTGGCTATGTATCTGGGTTTTGTTAATCTCTGGTGTGTGGGCTCTATTATTATCTGAGGTAGGGGCCTCATTGTTCTCTGATGTGTGGATTCCTTCATTCCCTGATTTGTGGCTTCTGTCATTCCCCGATTTGGGGATTCTGTCATTCCCTGATTTGCAGCTTCTATTCCCTGATTTGTGGATTCCATCATTCCCTGATTTGCCGCTTTTCTTATTCCCTGATTTGCAGCTTCTTTTATTCCCTGATTTGTGGATTCTGTCATTACATGATTTGCGGCTTCTCCTATTCCCCGATGTGTGGATTTTCTTATTCCCTGATTTGTGGATTCTATCATTCCCTGATTTGTGGCTTCTGTCATTCCCCGATTTGGGGATTCTGTCATTCCCTGATTTGCAGCTTCTATTCCCTGATTTGTGGATTCCATCATTCCCTGATTTGCCGCTTTTCTTATTCCCTGATTTGCAGCTTCTTTTATTCCCTGATTTGTGGATTCTGTCATTACATGATTTGCGGCTTCTCCTATTCCCCGATGTGTGGATTTTCTTATTCCTTGATTTGTGGATTCTATCATTCCCCGATTGGTGGATTCTGTCATTACATGATTTGCGGCTTCTCCAATTCCCTGATGTGTGGATTTTCTTATTCCCTGATGTGTGGATTCTGTCATTCCCTGATTTGTGGATTCTCTTATTCCCTGATTTGTGGATTCTCTTATTCCCTAATGTGTGGATTCTGTCATTCCCTGATTTGTGGATTCTCTTATTCCCTGATTTGTGGATTCTCTTATTTCCTGATTTGTGCATTCTGTCATTCCCTGATTTGTGGATTCTGTCATTCCCTGATTTGTGGATTGTCTTATTCCCTGATTTGTGGATTCTGTCATTCCCTGATTTGTGGATTCTGTCATTCCCTGATGTGTGGATTCTGTCATTCCCCGATGTGTGTGTTCTCTTATTCCCTGATTTGCAGACCCTGTTATTACTGCTTGTGCGGATCCTCCTTTCCTTCAGTTCCTCTCTCAGAGAAACAGACAGCTATGGCAGGCAGCCGCACAGCTGTACAATACTCCGCGCCCCTCTGGGGTTTGTCCTTATAACATAAGCATCAGATGCAGCGAAGTGTAGTGCATGAGTCTGTGTTTCAGGCTGTTTTAGTTCAGGCTGTGTGTGTGTGTGTGTGAGAGAGAGAGAGAGAGAAAGAAAGAGAGCAAAAGAGAGAGAGAGAGAGAGAGAGAACTCTTTCCTGGCTTATATTAGAAGTGTGGCAGTGTAGGTAGTTTCTTAAACAGTATCATCAGCTGATGGGAGAATCTGGCTCTAAGGGCGAATGCCCTGGTCTCGGGGGAGGGGGGATGTCCAAGCTGCCTGCGTCTGCAGGCTCTAGCGCTTGTTTCACACCCGCTAGGCACTGTCAGATTGGGGGCCGCGACGGGACCGGAGTCCGCAGGAAGTGGCACAGGCTGCGTGGCAACGCTTCCAGGAAACAGCTTGCGGAGGCACTAAATGCGCGTGAGACGCTATTGGGGAGGGAGGGAGGGAGGGAGGGAAAACTGGAGAGATGCAGAGTGATAGAGTGGTAAGGAAAAAAAGCTGTGGGGGGGGCAGAGGGCAGGCGGTCCTGACCAGCAGCACCACCCCCCCACTGTGCCAAGATACTTTCATGCTTCACTGGCTAATTAATCCCAATCCGAATATATACCAGCATATGAAAAAATCGTGACCGGAACAATTTTAGGGGCTCGCACTGCCGTGCATCGTCGTGCTACATCTGCAACCGGGGCGTTTACATTTAATTTATTTTCACAGATGCTTTTATACAGAAGTTTTTTTCTGTTTGTTTTTGAGAAAGCAGGGTCAGACAGTCCCAGCTAGGGGGTTAGGGGCCTTATTCAAGGGCATAATGGTGAAATCGTTCCGGCAACCCTGGGATTTGAACCAGCAACCTTCCGCTTCTTTCATAAATGACATGAATGTTCCTTCTCTCTTTCCCTCATGAAGGTGCATTGTCCATTAACTCCAAAGATGGACACACAAACTCTTAAGGTGATAAAAGACTCATCCCAATCACTCACCCTTTCTCTCTCTCTCTCTGTTTCTCTCTCGATCTGCTCCATTATAATATCACAGATGGTGACGGGGATGTTAACCTGCAGCCTCCACCACGCCTGAGCGGGTCCGGTCCCCCGAGACGGCCCCGCGGTGAAAGCGTAACACTTTGGACGGCCTGTTTATCGATGATGCTGCAGAGTCCTGTTAGGCAAAGCCGAAATCACACCCATGGGGGCGTACAGGGGGTAGAAGTTGGCCCACTCTCTCTCTCTCTCTCTCTCTCCAGGCAGTCTGTGGCTTCGCATCTGTATGCTATGATCTGTTGCACTCGCGAGCTGTGACTCGCCTCTTAAGCTAAATTAAAAAAAAGTAAAAAAAAAATAAAAAAAAGCAACAACATTCTGTTGTTGTCTGAGTTGTTTACCCTTGAGAACTTCCAATCATTAAGCATATTTTTCTGGCGTTTTTTTGCATGTTTAAACCTATCACCCAAACAGAGTTTTATTTTCTTTCCTCCGGGGGGGAACAGCAATGACCTCGGCCTTTAAATCCCTCCCGGATGCGCCGCGGCGATGTGCCGCGCTGTTTACATGTGCTGGGAAATGCGACGTCCCAACTCTCGTCGCATGAATCAGCCCCTAATGAAGTAACTGAACCCGGCTGGTGGGCCCGCAATTTAATCACCGGCTGTTTTGTATTATTATTATTTTGATTTTTTTGGATTCCTTTTTTACGTTCTCGTCCTTCACGAGATGTTAATTATGTCGGCAGAACGGGCCCCATATTTTGACATTCGGGCCGTCCTTCTAGGGCACGGCTGGAGGGCACTTCCACACTTCCAGACGGAAGTAGCAAAGGAATTTGCACGTCAGCGCTGGCCGCTAACTCCCCCCCCCACCCACCCTGCCGGCACCCACATCCCTGCCAGATTTCTGCACGTCGGGGAGAGCAGATACGTCTACGCCGCAGCCTCGCCTGCATCACCCGCGGTGTCCGCTCAGTGCTGTAAAATACTGCTGATGTTACGACTGCGCCTGTGATTAACGACCTCGCCCCCCCAGAATCGCCGGTCACGCGCCGGATGGAGGCCTCTTCTCCCGAAACGAAGAGGCACCTTTCCCCTGGCCTGACAGCAAAAGTAGCAACGTTAGCCTGCTGTGCCCACGACTACAGGCCATAACGGCAGCCTAACTGCAGAGTTAAAGTAAGGCCCCTCGTGCTGACCTGTCAGGTGCCTGCTGCTGGCTGGTTACCCCAGCTAGGGTCATGTTGCTCCTCTAGTCAGCATCAGCATCAGCATTTCTACGTGCCGCAGGTGACCACCGATACTTAATGGAAGCCATCAGCGGAGTGACTCAGGCGCCTGAGTTCGTACAGGGCTGGAAATAAGTAAATTAAGGCAAAAACTAAGGTTTCAATCCAAGAGTAATTTAATTACATTTTTCTTCAAATAGCAGTAATAACTTGGCATCAGATAATTCATGGAATTTTTCAGAGGACATTTATCTCAGACTGAAGCCTCTATCTTGCACGGCTCCACTTCTGAATGTTATCGTCTGGAGCTTAGAAGATCGCCAATTATGTGCGGATCGGTCCAAGAAGTGGCTGCTCTCTCCACCCAGCTGAGGGCGGCGCTGGCAGTGCCCTGGGACAATGAGCAATGTGGATGCAAATTTCAGGAATCTGTTGCGGTGAGGGCCAAATACAGCTCCACATTTTTACAATGCTCCAACTTACGTTATTTCGACCTTACGTCGGTGTGATAACGATGCACACTCAATAGTTAACTTTGAATTTTGATCTGCTCCCGGCCTAACGATATGTATGCAGCATGCAACGGTTCACACAGTATCATGCTTTTTTTTTTTGCTTAATCCAATAAAACTGTATTCATTTATTTACTTTTCAATTACTGGTATTTAGCTACAGTAATCGTTCACTTATTCAGTCACAGTTTGTTTGTTTCACTGGATTGTTATATCACACTCGCGTTTGACTTACGATGTTTCCCACTTACGATGACTTCCTCTGAACGTAACCCCATCTAGGGTCGAGGAACACCCGTGTTCTGAATGTCATCCTTCAGTATTCCGCTTTATGTATGATAAATGATTAGAAAAACACAAGTCTGTCAAGAATAAAGACAAGGCCAAGTGTACTAAGTCGAAATTCATGCAGGAGGGAAGGCAATCAAAAGTACGGGCTGCCGCCAGTATCACCGATTAAAGCGTCCTATTATATTGCCCATCAATTATTGATGGTGTTACTATTGAATCTTTGCAGTGTTATACAATGCTCCAGTAGCTGTTTACATTGATGCCTTTGAGCAAAGTCACATAGTAGAATCATTAAAAACCCCTGACCGACTGTGGTGGCGCTCAGATTGCCTGAGAAACGAGACTTTTTTTTTCGTTTGTTTTAAGACAGGCATTTGAAAAGACAGCAAATCCCCCATTTTGTCGCTGTGATTATCGTCATCCCCTTTTCTTCTCGTTTATGCCCATTCTTCTGTTTTTCGTTTACTCCTGTCCACCACAGAGGCAGCGAGGGCTGGGCTGAGGCAAGAGCATGTGACAGGTTGGTTGCACCGGCTGTTTGGTACGGGGGCGAGTATGGTGTGTGTGTGTGTGTGTGTGTGTGTGTGTGTGTGTGTGTGTGTGTGTGTGTGTGTGTGTGTGTGTGTGTGTGTGTGTATGCATGTATGTATGGGTGCCCTTGGTACGTATGTAGGTTTCCAGTAAGGTTCTGTCAGGAAATCCACTCCCCCTTGAACAGGAGGATCACGTCCGCCGAGGATGAAACCAGCACAGGTCTCAGGAGTTCACGCCACACACAGATACAAATTTAGGCACCATTTTGTTCCTCAGAATGCAACATTTTGCCTGTAAAAACCGAAAAGCCCTAAATCCACGCAGAAATGCTTTCCCCCCCTCTTTTTAAATCCACAGACAGATCTGTTTTGGTGGGAGTGTTCATTCTGCAGGGTGTGATGTGGCCCACAGGTCAGATGGCATGGCTTTTAGGCTCCTGATCTTGTGCCTGACGAGATTGCATGAGACTCACGCTCGTGAATCTGAACTTCTCAGAGGAAAAAAAGTAAAAAAAACACAGGATGACAGGGTACACTCTATGTTGAGGGCGGCGGCGGCGGCGGCGGTGGCCGAGGGGGGTGGGCAGATATCCCAGCAAGCACTGTGTCCCCTTATTCTGAGCTATTTCTCTCCAGCACTCTCTTTTTCCTGCTTTGATGGCCCGTCTCTCCCGTCAGTACAAAGACTCATCGAAACAGTCACATAAAAGATGTTTCATCACAGAAATACAGAAGTCTTCTGAATTACCCAGTCAGTCACGGCTTATTTGTACCATTGTAAATAAATCTGTGCCCGTGTAGCCACGAATACCCATCGCCTCGTTGCGTTTTCGCCTGTTTTCATTTCAGTACTCGCCATACTGTGTGAAAAAAAATAAAGGGACCTAATTAATTCCGTACCTTAGGAATGGCGAACGGTGGTTTTGACATCGCATGAAACAAATCCCCGTTAAGCGTTAATTAGCGACAGAAGCGACAGAATCCTAGGAGTGCAGACGGATCGGAGTCTGGTCAGTAGCCGCACAGATTGGTGGCACCGTCTCTAATTACCGGCGAAACGTTTACGCTGCTTTCTAAGTCTTAGCGGAGACTTTGTCTCTAATGTCAAGGTAAACACTGCAGTCGATGAAGCCGCAAAGAAACAAGCTAACATTTTTAACAGATGGGCTTCTCAATTATCAAAGATTAGGAGGATTCGGGGGGGGAACTGGAAGGAAGGAGAAGTCAAACAAACCGCTATTTTGCCCCACGCATCCACGCTTTTATTAATTAGCTCTTTGGGTATTAAGTGTTCTGCGGGATGAAAGACTCACATTTATAAGATGACAGTAAGAACAATATATTCCGGAGGCTTCTTTCCTGGGTGTTGACCGCTTTCTTTGTGTGCTGGCTTGATGTTCTGGAAGTTGAACCCCGTGTAACGTCGGTCTGAAAATGCAATTGTGGCTGAGGACGGGGTGGATGAGAAACACTGTTTGCCAATCGAAAATGAACAGTGAGCTATCACCATATTGTGTTTTGTCTTTTTTCGTGTTCTGCATTTCACGCCAATAAATTGTTTTTTTTTTTTCCATCCCCCCCCCCCCACCTCTGGTGCATAATGAGAGATTTGGGCCGTAATCATGAGTTTGCGAATGATAATGAAAAAAAAATAACTGGCTGCTGAATCCGTCTGAAATACTTGATTTTTTTGTTGTTTTTTTGTGTTGATACAAAGCAGAATGAGAAGGTGACAAAATCAGGGCCTCCAAGTGTGTTTCTCGTCCACACGTGCGTGTGTGTGTGTGTCTGTGTGTGAGAAACTCGGTGTTGTGACACGCTCCGAAGCCTGAGCCTCACGACGATGGCTGCTTGTACGGAAATGTCCTCCTCGGCCAGGCCGACGCAGCGTCCCGCTGTGTTATGCTGTGCCGGAACGCTCTCAGCGCCAGGAAGTGACACGCCGCTTCAGGGGGCCTTGCTAAGGCTTAATGGCCGCGAGGTAGTCCTCTCGTTCACGCTGCGGACTGCACACCTCACTCCCCCTCCCCATAAAATGTCCTTTCTCACCATCAGTGATGGAGATGCCCCCCACCGCCTTTGTCTTAAGAAGTCATCCAAAAGGTGCAGCTGCATAGGGAGAGGAAGCAGTGCTTGTTTTAGAACCCCCCCCATTACAGGTTGTCCTTAACCGCTGCTGCCCTTTTCCCTTGTTCTGGAACGTCCCACGGCGGGGGTCCCCATCGCTGTGGCATCGGTCCTCATTCATTATTCCTGTGCTAGGCTCGACGTGACTCATGCAGCGAAACCAGTACAGCTACATGTGCCATTCCCTAATTTTATAGCGCAGCGCGATATTTCACCGCGCGGTTCTAGCGCTTGCGGGAACAGCCACCCTCCCCTCCCTTTGCCAGATCTTTAATCTACAAACTTATGTTTTCCCACCTGACAGGCGGGAAATGTTCTGTACGCAAGGGAAGATGGGCCCCGATTTAAAACATCCGTATTGTCTAATATGGATACCCAGGCAAATATCTGCATCGATATCCCTGTTTCTTGGCCACTGAGAATTGCTCTCCTCTCTGTCGAAGTTATAGTAGGAATTTAGGTTTATGTTGGGTCAGCGATGCTGTTATAGCCCACGGGTTCTGGCTAAAAGTCATGTCGATCAAGGCAGAGAATGTTATGCGGTACGCCGTGACAGGTCAGGGCAAAGGCATGGAGATGCTGAGAAGCACCCAAGGGATGGCAGGACTCGTCTCGGGGAAGGCAAGAGACATCCAATTTGGTCCCGTTGAATTCTTGACCGCTGGCGACATTCAGACGTTCCTGCCACTATGGTCTGCTCGATGTTCTGAGCATTTTGGCCATGGCGCAGCGGGTGTGTGACTCTGTAGGAACGTTGCCCAAGTTGGTGGGGGGGGGGTCGGCAGCAGATACCTTGAGGCCCAAGATCTTGTAAGAAACAGCAGGGGAGGCAGGTAAGGTCCTAGGCAGGAGCGACCATAGAACCAACTCCGTTGGGCTCTGGAGATTCTCTGGAGCTCCACCTCGAGCAGAAGATCCTGGAACACACTCCTCTCACCCCTACATCAGAGCTAGTTGAGGGTCAACCCCCTTCGTGGTGCTCAAGTCCACTTGTCCCATCCTCCATGATGATAAACTTAGCGCTTGCTAGGCACCTCGACAAACATAAACTTACATAACTTGCAGGTTCACTTTCTGAGCCATTTCCATATCTGTTCTTTCTATAAACTGGTTCAGATTAACTGCTCTGCTCAAGAAGAGAACGCAAACAGAACCCCTGCCAGAACTTAAACCCGTAAAAGTTCCGTAAGAACTTCTCATTCTCTCACTGCTTCCATAAGGCCTGCTGATCTGACAGCCATCCTAGAAAACCTACACGGGGCCCTTCTCTACTTAGGGAAAGGCTTTCCGCAATACCGACAAACAGTTTCATTCAAAGGTCAAAATTCCATCAAAAATTTCCCCCTTAGGTCACTATCAGTTGCTGAAAGAGTTTACCGGGCTGTTATTTTTCCTGTCGTTTTAAGGATTTTTAGAGGTTACAGTACAAATAATTTGTAAGGACAACACTAAATTCTCTGGAGTGGATTTAAAATCAAATGCAGATTTCAAACACTCTCAGGATGTAAAGGTTAGATGTTCAGCTCCGGCCCAAGTTACATTTAGTTGAGGAATTATTTCTGACAGTTGCTGTAAGAGGCACGGAATCTTCCACTTTAATGTTTTATTTTCATATGGGGCCTTGAAGATGAGCGGAGAATAATTTTTAAAAATATGTACAGGGTCACTTGAAAATCAGGAGTCACCACCTGCCGCTTCGCCCCTTCAAATCCCCTCCTGACCAACACTAATGCAGTGACACTCAACCCAAAATTGGTCTGCAGAAAAAAACAATATGACCCTTCTGCTGAAAACACTGTCGCCTGCTACTGTGTCACGCCCACGAGCCGGTCGCTGGGACGACCGCCGGCACTGTTTGCCGACGTGCCCGCGGCTGTGTGTTTAGGAGTCTGTTAATTAACTCTGACCGTTTCAGGAGGCCCTGCCAGACAGGCTGACATTGACCCTCGTGGCCATTTGCACTGCACTTTTAAATCGCTAAATTGCGGTCGTCTCAGTCAGACACAAAGCCCGTGAATGTTTACAGAGTCTGTAATGTTTTTAGAGTTAAGCGTTTTATGTTAAGCGGTTTGCAAAATAACCACCAAATCAGAATAAACTGTTTTACCTCTGTAAAATGTACCAATTTTCCGTTCAGTTTTAATAGATATTTCCTTATTAATTTGATCTATTCTCTCTTTTGGTTTAGAGCTGGTCCATATAAAATTAATACCTGAATGTTTCTGGGATTTTAATAATAAAAATAAACACGGGGTCTTAATGAAGGTTCATTAAAAGCGGATCTCTCTCTTTATCTTGTTCTTCTCTTTCTCTCTCTCCCTCCCCCTCACCCCTCTCCCTCTCTCTTTTCCTTTCTCTCTCTCCCTCCCCCTCTCTCTCTTCATCTCTCTCTTTCCCTCTCCCTCTATCTTTTTCTTCCTCTCTCCCTCCCCCTCTCTCTCTTCATCTCTCTCTCTTTCTCTCTCTTTTTCTTTCTCTCTCTCCCTCCCCCTCTGTCTCTTCCCCTCTCTCCCCCTGTCTCTCCCCTGCTCTCCTTCCCGCTTGATGCAGGGTCTGACTGACATGCAAAACAAACACAGGGGCGACTGTCACTGTGACCGTGAGCTAGGCACGGCCATAAATTACACAGCCCTGCCAGTAGGAGACATTTGAGGGGCTGATTAGAAGGCAGGTCGTGGGGGGGGGGGGTGGTCAGCTGCCTATCCACATTTATTATTTTGCTTTCTTATGCAGTTTCATTAGTAACATTTGCTTAATACATGCAATAAGACTGGAAGCAGAGCTGCAACCCTGAAGATGATAGTACAACTTATTCGTGAATGAAATCTGTCACTCAGCTGGTTCAAAACTGGGCAGCCCACGTGTCTCCCAGTTAACGTCACCCTACACATAATCATAAACAATGCCATATATTTAAACTCTCAAATTTAGAACAACATCATGCCACTGGTTGTATTTTCATAATTATGACTCTTCAGTATATTACCTTTACATTATTTATTGTACAGAACAGGCTGTATTAAACAAATCAACAAATCATCATCCAGCAGATGTCATTTTTCAAGAGAATTAATCTCTCAGGGGGACAGCCCCCCAACTCCATTTCTCCAGGAAAAAAAACAACAAGTTGAACTCAGTAATATTGCTTAATAATTCAGAGAGGTAATTTAAAATTTGGGTGTGATGAAATCCAAAATATCTTCAGGCTCTCTGCGACTCCCTGGCTCAATGTAATGCATTCTCACCATTAATTTTATATGACTCCATTCTGTGATTTGTAAAATATTATTGCTAAAATTGTTAATGGAAATTAAACCTTAGAGGTGAGGCCCATTATCTAGGCTTAGTATGATTATCTTTAGAGTAACCTAAGCCAATTTTAATAATGTCTTAAGAGTGTATTTATACATACATATGTATTTATATATGCAGATGTACATGGTCCCCAGCTAATTTTCTTTAATTGGGTAATAGCATCCCTTAGATCTAGCTCTCTGAAGGGGTTTAATACATTAATCCAAAGCATGCAGGATGTCAGTCTGATCAGTGAGTGATGCCGTAGACCGGTACGGATAAAAGCATAGGTGTGTGCTTCTGTGTCTCTCTCAGGATTTCCTTCCAGTATTCCGGGCATTGCCGTTGTTGTTATTGTTGTTGTTGTCGTCGCACATCGATGGTTTTCTGGAGCGGGGCGGGGTCACACGGGAGCCAATCGGGAGCAGCGGAGAGAGGGCAAAGGCCCCGGCAGGCTCGCCTTTAATTGGCTCCTGGCGGGGCGAGAGACGATGTTCTACACGGGCGGACGCATTCTAATGAGGCAGAGAGGGAGGGAGGAGGGAGTGGAAGCTGATGGGTGGGGGGGGGGCATGGCAAAATATGGGATGGAGGGACGGGGAGAGTGACAGGGAGCGGGGAATGGCCACCGCTGCCAGTGAGAGCCCTCCGCGTCATTCCTCTGCTCCTGCCGGCACTCTCGGCGTTGATCTCACCCTTCCGCACACTCCGCAGATGTGTGAACTCACTAATCAGGGGGAGCTTTTTTGGATTTCACATAAGGCTGGCATCTCTTAGCTCCCCCCACAAACCCCAGCCCACCGGCTGAGAGAGTGAGCCAATAAGTGAGGAGATCGGAACTGAGGCAGGCGTTATTGTTGCAGGTGAATATGCACCTTAGGTGTCATGTTTCCAGCGTCGAGCTGAGACGTCTTGTCATTTGACAGTGTGAGGCAATATAATCTGCTTGTAAGTAGATCATATTACCCCTGTGGGATTGCTGCTATTAATTTTGGCCATGATCAGCGTGCCCCCAGAGTTAAATTAATACGTGCATTTGACTTCTTGACCTCTACGTGGTGGAGCATGGTGTGGCATCGTGGGATGTGACTGGTTTCTAAATTGGGGCACTTGAGCTGGAAGTTGGTCATTTAGTTTAGCAGCGTAACCTTCTGTATTTGAAACTGTGCTGGTCGTTTCTTTGCAAGTTTGAGGAGAGTTGCAGGACAGTGGACAGGTGCATGGGGATCAACAGGACAGACAGCAGCAAGATACAGGACAGGCAGCAGTGCGGTACAGGACATACAGCAGTGTGATACAGGACAGACCGCTGTGAGATACAGGGCAGACAGCTGTGAGATACAGGACAGACAGCAGTGAGATACAGGATAGACAACAGTGAGATACAGGACAGACAGCAGTGCGATACAGGACAGACAATAGTGAGATACAGTACAGGGAGCAGTACAATAAAAGACAAGAAAAAGAATAAGAAAAAGTGAACAATAAATAAGCAAAAAATAGCTGATGAAGATGTGCAAATAACAAAAGTAATAAGGTACCGATAAAGCGCAGAAGTGCAATATTAACAGTGTGTGATACAGTGCAGTGGGCTGGCGGCTTGGGAAAAGAAGCCGTCCCTGAAGCGGGTGGCAATGCACTGGTAGTGCTTTCCAGAGGGTGAAGAGGGCAGGAGCTGGGTGGCTGGCAACCCTGATGATGGATTTGGCCCTTTTCTGGCAGCGGGAGATGTAGATGGATCGCAGGTGGGGAAGATCTGTGCCAGTGATCTTCAGAGCTCTCGGGACCTTCTTTTGCAACAGTCTGAGGTCCTGAGCAGTTGGGGTTACCCAAGCACACCATGATGCATCCAGGCTCCTAGTCGGTGCCACACCTGTGACGCTTCATGGCCTGACTAGGACATCACAGGTGGATGCTTATATTTCGACTGGCTCAGCCACCAGACTCCAGACACCGGCGTCCAAAAATGAAAAATGATTGGTTATTCCTTTCAACCAATCAGATTGTAGAGGAGGTGGGTCCAAGCAACTAGAGGAGGCGGAACCAACCAATCAGATGTCTTGATCCCACCTGCTCTAGTTACTTGGACCCACCTCCTCTACAATATGATTGGTTGTATCTCTGAACCAATAATTTTTCATTCTGCCCTGCGAAGAGCTCATAAGATCTAGACTCTTCGAGTAACACTAATAATGGGCAAGAGGTGATTGAACTGCCCTCTCAGACTTTCATGCCCTCCTGCGTCTTACACACACTGTTTATGTCAGTTATAGGAACCGAGGCTTAACCGCGGGGGGGGGGGGGGGGGGGGGGGGGGGGGGGGGGGGGGGGGGGGGGGGGGGGGGCGGGGGGCGGGGGGGGGGGGGGG
>JAODKC010000003.1:418032-431168 GCA_026777985.1 Mormyrops attenuatus
TGTTTGTACTGCCCGCACAGACTTTCATGCCCTCCTGCGTCTTACCAACACTTTTTATTTCATTTTTAGGAACCGCGGCTTAACCAAACCCCCCCCCCCCCCCCCCCACTGCTGTTATACTTACATTCCACACCCTAGCAATACAGCCTCGTACCGTCACCAACCCGATATCTGACTGCAGTAACATCAGAGCCCGACTGTGACTGTGTATGTTTATGTACATGGCTGTATTCAGCATATTCGACAGCAAATAGCTCCGCTGTTTATTTAGCCGTGCCACACAATCCACTGAATAAACATATCAGATACAGTTGAGGGTAGCAACATTCTTCAGTACACAACTCACAGTACTGACAAGAAGAATATACCGCAAAGGCTACACAAGACGCTCTGTCACACTGCGTGTCAGTTATGAAGTCTAGTACAAATAGAGCTGTCTGTTACCGTGCTAGAGAGACATATTAAGAACTCAACGTGACATTACAAAGAAAATTACACTGACTTACACGAGCTGTACTAACAGAGACACAATGGCTTTACGTAGTAAATAGAATGATTGACAATTACTTAAGGACTGATCCCAGCATGCCGTGCAATTTATACTGAGTAAGCTCTTTGAGCGATGTTGACTGAGCGACTCTCCCAAACCTCAAAGAGTGATGCAGCTTTAACAATACTGACCAGTTACTTTTTTAGGTCGCCCCGGGCAACAGGCGATTATGATGTCACAATTGCCCTCTACGATGCGCAGATTCTTAAGGCACGTAGCCCTGTGCGCTTGTTTTTTATCTTTGTGCCTCCCTGTCGCCATGGTAGCCCAGCGCCGTTCTATCCATCGCTGTCATGATAATCACGATGCCACACCAAGCCAACTGCTCGCTTAAAAGCGCCGACATGGTTCGCAAACTGCACGGCACAGAAAAATAGACTAGAGGATAAAGAACAAGGTTACATTGATTAAATGGTCTCTGAATATTCTACTCTATTTAGGGAATTTCAGCTCAACATACATTAAATGTGTTTTTCCTCATTACCAAATGATGTCCTGTGTGCTCTGAAGAAATTGTATTACTCTTGGATGGAGAACCAGCACTTTGTGAAAAAAAAAAATTGGACTCTCTTAGGAAATATTCCTGTCCTGATTTATATTACAAGTCTACAGAGAGAGAGACATAGGCTCTCTGCAAATCAGCAGTATTTAACGGGTATTTTAAGAAGATCATCTTAAAATAACGTTCCTACTGTAAAGTGCGTTATTTAAATAAAAGGTGGAGCCCTTCCTTAACGCAGCACTTTCTGTCTTCATATGAATACATGCTGCAGTAAGAAGAAATCGGGTGGATGACAAAACCACTGGAAGGGAATTGAAACCACCAGCTTCTGGGGGGGGGGGGAATGATCTGAACAGCGGATGGAACTGCCGGTGTTATCATGGTCAATCTTAACGCTAACTGGATCATTCGGTCTGAGCCTGCTGGTTTCTGGCCTTCCCCCGTGGTCCCACCTCCATTATGAGCCACGCCCGACTCCACTTGTCTGTCCCTCTGTATCTTTCCATTGCTCTCCCGCAGAGAGACAGACATTAACGGACAGGGCGGTGTGGCGCGAGCTGATCTAAAAGAAACTTTCCACTTTTAATAAGCTGTGGATGGCGCTGAGAATCAGATAGCAGAGAGGCACGCTTCATAATGAGAGAGAGAGAGAGAGAGAGAGAGAGAGAGAGAGAGAGAGAGGAGGAGAGTGTTGGCCGGGGAGTCATTATCCTCTTGGACGCTGGCGGACATCTTGGACGTGAGGTCTACTTCCATCCCACCTGCCGCTTTCCCTCTTCCAGCTCAATCTTTTACTTTTGCTTCATCCCCCCAGGACCTCTGTCTTTCAGCCTCCCCCCCCCCACACCTTTTTGGGCCTGTCACATGTCATCCTGTATTGCCTCCTCATCGACTGGCCTCATATATGTGTCTGTGTGGCTGAATGAATGTCTTACATGAACTTCACTGTCAAACGCATCGTGATATGCATTCATTTCAGCATGCAGGTTGAATCCTGCTACTAGCTTGTAGTTTAAAAACAAACAATTTCTGCCATATATTTCTTTAGAAGACATTATAATGACTGTGGTCTTTCATTTTTTCATCGCTTTGATATATACTAAAACAATTCAGTAATGGCTTCAGGGTCCATTCTTTTGCCACAGAATAGTTCCCTCACGTCTGTCATCCTCCACCTGTTAGAACTGATCTTCTGTGGCTATTCCGCGAATCGCTGCCCCTCTAGGGGGCGCTGTCTCTCGGTAAAGAGCATTGATGAGTCTGATGTTGTGTAAGCAGGTGTGTGTTTGAGTGTGTGACAGCTGGTGGCTAGCTTTGGAGGATCTCCAGGCCGGATGCACAGAGGTGGGGGCATTGACGGGCCCAAGGCCTCGTACCGTGCAGTGGCACCTTTTTCCTGCCCGTCCTTGCTCCTCTGCTCGCCGGATGCTGACCACCACGTTATTCGCCGGCTACCGCCCCACCCCCACCACTGGCTCCGCCTCCACCTTAATGGCAGCTGAAGGACATGGAGATCTATCTGGTGTGATAAAACATTACTGTGCTGTACGAGCATCTCTGTCCTGTGAACACTGGGGCTGTCGCTCATCTGTGTTGCACACACACACACACACACACACACACACACGAGTGCCATACAACCGCACATCACACTCACCTTCACCAGGAAAACCCAGATGTCTGTGAACAACCAATCATGGTGCAGTGATACTAACAAACACACACACACACACACACACACACACACAATCGGATCCTTCTGGCGACATACTGGTGTTGTTCTCTGTAGCACAAACCAGTTTCTGTATTGCACAGTTTCCTAAATATTATCCCATGAATTAACAGAACCGATAAAAAAAATCATCCTTCATTTCCCAGTATTTTTCCATTATTGCTGATTTGTTACTTATCTGTTAAAGATGGACCTGATTTGTTTCTGTAAAAAAAACAATAATACATGTTAGATTTGTCCGCGAGGGTATAGGAGCTGCCTCACTATTTACCGGTTTACAGAAAAAGGCTTTGTTCTACTGTAATTTCTCGCCTGGGGTCTAAATTATCAGAAGGAAAAGGGGAAATGAGTCATGCATCATAATACGGAGGGCAGTCGATATACGTACATAATGAATCCGTTACTGCAGACGGCAACTGAGGTGGCTGTGAGGGTTCGGGGTGAGGATAGGGCGAGGACCGGGAATGACCCAGGTGTGGAGGGGGAGGACAAGAACTGCACAATGGGGTGGAATTTCGGGGGGGTGGCAAACAGCTCTGAGCCCCGTGCTCTAGGGCGCCCCCTGGTTATCTCGACTTACTTTTTTAGAAACAAAACACGTCGATCAAATGCCAAACTCTTTATATAACAATTTTGAATATATTGTAAATTCAGCTGATCAATCCGTCCCGCGCTTTGATTAACATATTATTCATGTTCCATCATTTTAATTCCTTCTGTTTTCTCTTTTGGCTCCAAAAAATAGCTCAAACGGCCTTCTTAGGAGACCCCTTACCCAAATGTCAACATAGGGCCCCTGAAGTCCGTGCGCCAGTGGTACGGGTGGTCAGGCTGATAGAGGGATAGCTGTGGAGAAATAATTGCAAGATGTAAGGGAATCCAGAGTGGGATCCGGTATAGCTTGGCATAAACATCTTCTGTGATAATCAGACTTCCGCATGCACTAGATTACACAGTGCTGACTCATCCCTTATTCTTAAAAAAAAGGGAAAGTGAATCTGCCTCAAGCTGTCAAGATAAAAACAAGGTGGGTCACAACTCCCAAATGATCTAGTACTTGTGTTTGCATTAAAGTCATTTATTAGACCTGTATGTGAGGCATGCAGCGGCTCAGCGGGTACCGCTGTCACCCCGCACCTCCGGGGTGGCGGGTCGGAATCCAGCTGAGGATTCATTGTGAATAAATGTGACATGGGCTCCCCGTGCTGGTTCGGTTTGCCCCTGGGGGATGCGCGGTTCCTTCCTGCATGCCGGTCAGGTGGATGTGTAGCTCTCCGAGTGAGCGCAGCCTTTTGTCGGGCATCCAGGAAATGTTCTGTATTGCCAGAACCGTAATTAGACAGTTGTCGGTAATGTTTGAGCAAACTTAATCAGCCTCAAGAAATGGTCCCGATGTTTGTTTTTTTTTTTTTTTGGAACGTTTCATATCCTTTTTACTAATTCATTCCTCGAAGCGGGCATGCTCAGTCATGTATCCATCTCTATCACGTTTATACAGGAGCGGTTAATACCGGTTATTTCTGCGGGCGAACGGTAAGCCCCGGCGCTCGGATCGCAGCGGAGCGGAGCGCCCAGCACGCAGTGTGCAGTCCGGAAGACCACGGCCGGCGGCGGCTGGAGCGGGGAGCCGCTCATCTGTCAGCCAGCCTTCACACTACTAGTACGCCGAGTTACGGTTATTGTTTCATTCCCAGCTTCAGGCGCGCGATAAGGCAGAGATGCTGTCGGCATAGCGACGGGGGAGGTGGCAAACGCGCGCGCCGAACCACGGGGCCCCAGAATAAATAAGAATAAATAATATATAAATAAATAAGCCTGCTTCGGGTAATTGATGGCTTTATTCCTGCCCCAGCATGGCTGTATAAGACCGACTAAACACAAAATGGCAGCCATAAAAACGGCAGGACATTTGTCTTAGGTGTCCACAGTCGCGATGGCGGCAATTTCACACTTGAGTGAAAAGAGACTCACGCAGGTAATACTGAATAGCACGGGGCTAATTTTTTCATCATAGACTGTTTGTCTGGAAAGGATCACCCACCCTCCTTCAAAATACCATCATTAGGCTCCTTCTGCTGGCCTGACACGTCTTTAAGTTTTAATTACCTAATTAGTTGCGTAACACTCGCGTGGAGAATTTACCTAGGATTTAAGCATGTTTCGTAATGAGGAAATGGGATTTACACCTGAGGAACTCTAATAGTGAACAGAAACCTGAAAACATAGCAGCTATTACATAGCTCTAGTCTGCTAATTGAGGTGGCTCGCAACCCTCCCAGGTTGTGGGTGCGATTGCCGCCCACTGGATCCGTGTCCCCTAACTATTCTGATGTTTTTTTCTCACAGCCTCTCACCTGTGATTAGATTAGTGTGTCTAAATTGCCCGCAATGTGTGCTTGTGTGTCCATAGTGTGTGTCTGGATTGACTGACATCCCATTCATGGTGTCTTCTGCCTTCTGTTCTGCTTGGATAGGTTCTAGTCTCACTGTGATGCTATAGCCAGAGTAGGAAGATGGATGGATGGATGGATGGATGGATGGATAATTTGCTCCTGTTAAGTTTCTGTTCAAGAACAAGACAACAGAGTGAAATTTAAGCACAGGCGTGATGATTAAAAAAACCGCTGCATTGTAATGAAGCTGATCATTGTCAACCACCTTGTTTATTTCTAATAAACAGAGCTGAAAACAAAACACGAGGTCGTCGTCCTCCGCGGCTTGCCGTTCAAGGCCGGCATTGAAAGCCTTAAATTAAATGTCGTTAATGAATTAACGGCTGGATGTCAAACGGGAAGGAATCCATCTGCCTAAGAAATCACTTTTTTCTCCAATTTTCAGCTTGATTTGATAAATGACACATTTCGGAAGCAATCTAAGGACAGTACTGTCCCTTTGGACCTCCTGGTCTTAGAGAGCCTAGCACCTTATTTTAGGTAGCCCTAAATTATGTAGCCCTAAATTATCTCATCTGTATCCTAGCAGCATTGTATCTCACTTGGCTTTTTCACAGCTGTATGCTTATCATGGACTATCTGTTCCACTTGTACGTCACTTCAGACTAAAGCGTACGCCAAAATAAATGAAGATTTAAGTATAAACTTAATGCTACTGGGTTTTACAGGTCTTAGAACATAGAAAACCATCATACTTGAAGGCAGACCCTACAATGAACAATACATCTTCCTCCATCCTTCTTCCTCTCCTAAGGTAATGAATGGAAGACTCCATCGCTGATCCCGAACATGATCTTCATCCTCCTCTCCCCTTTTTAATTCTTAACTACTAATTTATCCATGCGGCTAACGACTATTCAATCAAATTAGACCTCGCTGAATCATTTATGGTGTTAGCTAATTATATCAATCTTTTTTTTCTAGCCCCCTTTCCCATTGGGTGGAGGAAGGGTAAGTTCGTTGCCACGACATGGCTCCCGAGAAGCTGCGGCGGAGATGGAATTTCTAAGGACCGGCGTCCCGGCTCACGTCTGTCTTATGAAATCGGCGATCCTGCGATGGAAGTTGATGGAGTCCCGTGACGTGCACATTATTGTAACCTGCGCCCTCGTAAAATTCTCATCAAAGGAGCGGATTTCATGCTAGCTGGGGGGGGGATTAGCGCTGGAGAACAGGTAACAGGCTTCCTGTGGATGTCAGGACCACAAACCCTTGCCAATAAAACTGCTTGTTAAAAAAAAACAGAATCGAACTTAAACATTAGCAGTAACTCGAGTTAAGGCTTTAATTTGTCCTACACAAAGCCAATCTATCTTTCTGTCAGTAATCCAACTTTTTAACTGCCGACTGACCCCAGATTATGGACGGATAATAGTCGGGCGGAGTGGGAAGGTGCCATACGGCCAGCAGTACCATTCCTACCTGTATGGCAGGCTCTCAGATGCACCAATAATTGGATATTTGTTTACAGCAGATATGTTCAGCTACTCAATAATGGAGGCTGTGTCCCGGAAGAGACCCGAATCAAATATAGAGGATGGGGAGGGAAAACAAGAGGCTGCCGCCTAACTCACCTTGGCACGCTTACCGACATGGGTGCCACTGCGCTACGCGGCTCGCTCAATTATTAACGAGTTAGAATTAAAAACGATGAAACGTCAATAATTTGCTAGTGAGATATATGTTTGCCTGAACGTGTGCTTGTCTGTGTGCATGTATGTGCGTGTGTGTGTGTGTGTGCGTGAGGCGGTCCACATACTCATCCCTTTGGGGTTGAGTCAGATACTGGGTAATTTCCAAGTGTGTGGATTATAATTGACAGAATGGCTGATTTATTGTGCCATCCATTTTCATCTGTCATGCTCAATGTATTTCAATTTCATAAGCAAATGATCCACCGAAGGATTAATGGTACAATGACGGTCATGTGACTTGCCCCTCGTTTTCGAATCGTTCATTGTAATGGAGCAAAAATAGCAATGCGGTATAATTCAGATTTATTGGTTTTCTTCTAGATCAACAATCTGGGCTGCTGGGTTGCAGGTCCACATCTACACCGGCTCTTTGTGCTCAGTGCAGGCACTGATTTCCTGACCTTGTGCTTTTAGAGCGTGACCTGACTCTGGGAGTTTGGCTCAGTCCCAAAATGGGTCACGTGATCCCAGAGACCCAAAACACTGCTCATCACCCTTGCTTTGGGGTCAGAATTCTGGGTTCAGATGACGTGACCCGGGCGTCCTCGGGGACGTACGTTATTGCGAGCGGACGATACCATAACACAGAACCTCTCTTTGTTATAAACAAGACCGGATCGCATGAGACCGCTTGCGCCCGCCGCTCATGTTATTCCTTCGATCCAAATTGCCCTTGGTGTGTGAGAACGATACACTTGCAGAGGAAACAAATAACAATCGGCTGTCGGTTGGTGCAGCTCCATACTGGCACCTAGTGGAGCTAGTGAGTAATAGCAGGGAATTCTCCCCAGGATTAACTTAGGAAGCAGATGCTGGCAAAACAGAATAAATATTTTGAAACATTTATTGATTGTATTACTAAGGTCTTGAAACCAATTTTCAACAAAATGGGAGGCGCTGAAATATTGCCTGGATGTGTTTATTTTTCTTTCGCAATTGATTTGTTTCTAGTTCTGTCATATGTTCTACTCTTCTGCCCATCATACGGGGGCCCCGGTGAACATACGGGGGCCCCTGGGAAAAGAGCGACTCTTGTACCTGGGTCCTGGACAGCCCAACACGTCCGTAAGAGAGCCAGACAGAACAGCTTGACTGCAACAACTTCACCGGCTCGATTGCAGGCCCTGCCGTGACTCACTGCCACATGCGATTATCGTTAACGCTCACGGAGTTGTCAAGGAATGCACGTCTCATGCTGAAATGTGAAGATGGGACCTGCCGTTGCGCCCTCGAGCCGCCCCGCTAATGGCTTAAACTGCAACGCCAGACATCTCGCCTGAGCGAGCGAACGCTGTCGTTTATCAGTGTGTCAGGTGAGAAGCACCCTTCTTGTTATATCGGATTTTCTTTATGGGAGGTGGGGCACAGCGGCTCCGTGATGAGCTCGGCTGCCTCGGGGCCCTGGTTTCATTCCCGCCCTCAACTCCATGTGTCTGGATTTGTGCTGTTAGAGGAGGTGTCCCCTTACAGCCCAAAAACATGTAGTTAGGTGAATTAGTCTCACAAAATTACCCCTTGGAAGTGTGTCTGTGTGTATGTGTGCCCTGCGAAGGCTTGGTACCCTAGCCACTGTGCCCCTTTGTCTTCAGTTCTGTGCGTCCAGGGGGTCGGCTGCAAGTTTGCAAGGTAACTCTCTCACATACATTGCGGTAAAAACGATGAAGTCGAGTGAAACAGATACATTCTGACATCCAATCTGGAGCTGTCAAGAGCTATAGGCTGTTAGGCCACGTTAAGAGGGAACAGTGTCTAGACATCACAGGAAGTGTGGGACCTTTTTACTTGTGTAGCTGTGTGTTTTCATGTACATCAGTAATAGGCAGCTGGGGTGTTGGACCTAGTGGCTGTGATGCCAACTGCGGAATCAGGAGGTGATTGGTGTGTGGAAAACCTCATTAAATTTTTCGTCCCCTCTACTCGGATAATAGCTACAGCTGGGGAATCGAGACAGGTGGCATTATGAGTCGCAGTCTTTAGGTGCCTATTCGTGCCTGGAGTTATCCCTCCTTAACCTACATGATGGTGCTTTGCAGGAGATAATAACGATAGAGATTAATCACCCTGGGCTGGAAGTGCGCGTGAAAGAATATGGGACGAAGGGGAGACGCGGGTGATCGTCTGCGCCCGGCAGAACGTTAATCGAAACAGAGACGCCGCTTAGGCTGGCAGGCGCGTGCCGAGGAGCCTGTTAAATCACAGCGTTGCGTGAAAAAAGAAAACTCCGCCGACTGTATAGGTTACCATGGCTACTGTGTAGGTTTTAGCCCCACGCTGAGAATGTGGTCGCATGTTATCGCCTGGTCCCTTATCTCATTTTTCATTGCTTATCTCCTTCCATGCATTTAATGATAAAATGCGTGGCCCCCACATGCACAACCCTCCCCCCCCCCCCCCCCCCCCCGGGGGGTGGTGGCTGAGGGATTTGTAAAATGGATTTTGTCTCCCCGTCACTGTCGATCCTTGTTTCGTCGCCTCCTGCTTGCTAACAGTAGGAATAGTCAGTAGACAGTGGGACGGCTGGATCTGAAGACCTCTCCGCTGCGGGTCACTCCCTCCCCCTGTTTTATCTGCATACGGCCCAGGTATCAACAGGAAGGATTATACTTCAGCTTAATATGGCATTTTCCCTTCTTCATGTGACGGCTGACGAGAGGCAGGATCAGTTGCATGATACCAGCACCCAAAAACGACATTTGATCACAGGGACACACGCGCGTCCTTGATCGGGCTGTGGAGGGCGCTCTCGCGATGTTTGGCCGCGTGTCACTGTGTGTTTATTTCGAATACCTGAGGTTTCGCTGTATGGTGATAAAAATTGAATACACCCAATTTTTTTTATGGCATTTGGAGATGTTAAAGCCACAGGGTGAAGAAAAAGATTTCCTGAGAGGGTGGTCTGTGTACAGATATGGGGTCTTGAGTTTTGAGATACCACCTAGGCTGCTCACGGGCCTGGCTTCCAGCTTGAGTTCAGAGACTGAGCTCCGTCAAATTTTACAGCTACAACAAAAGGCCTTCCGTTCTGCTCTGTGCTGTACCAGTAAATAAAAGCAGATTACCAATTAGCGTTCAAATCACCCACAGAAACAAAACTCATTTAACAGGTAATGCTCCTTATAGGCAATAATCACCCCTGCAGTCTTTTACCATAATCACACCCGATCCAAAAATGAAACCCAGGCCAAGTGAAATCCTATTTCACAGCCGTTTGGGGCACGTTATTGTCCATCTGGGGCACGGTTATCCGACAGCGATATGCAGACAGGAAGGATGGAGTAGGGAACATTCCAGTCTGTCACGTTTGAAGAATGGAGGACATACATCTGCTAGCGTGTACTGGAAATCAGAGTGACCTGTTCACACGTGAAGTGTTATTAGCGGGAACGCTGCTACTTACTGCCACTTGTTTGATATTTATTGTTATTGTTCTGTATTTATTGGTGCTGTAATATTAAGTATGGTAGTAAGAAATTCATTGTACTTTGCACACATGGCAATAAAAACGAACCACAGTAGTGTTACACTCCTGAAATACATTAAATTAAGCAGCCTAAAAAATCACTACAGATAAAATACACATAAAAGCATCGCCATTGAGAAATGAAATCAGACCTTTCAAAGCCAAGTCTGACTAAAAGAAGCACAACACTATATAATCCATCAGCTTCGATTTGTAGCTCAGAGTCTTTAAAAGGAGTGAAATGAAGCCGCCCCCCCCCCCAGGAGACCTACGTGATTGCACTGTAAATGCGGCCTCGTCACAGCCCATCCCGCGCGCCGTGTCACTCTGCCGGTAATTATTTCCTCCGCTCGCCGGTTCATACCGCGCCGCCGCCGAACGCGGATACTTCATCCGGAGAGCAGATAGCGGAAGGCAATAGAAATTCCCGGTGCCGCTTTTGTGGCCGGGAGGAATCCATTCTGCTCCCGATGGTATCTATGCCAAAACGGTAATGGAATCCCAGGGCGGGCGTCTGCTTTCCGCCTATTTGTTCCCGCGCCAAGGTCCTGCCGTTCTCCTCGCGCATCAGCCGCGGATTACAATCCCCGCGGCCCCATGGACCCCCCTCCCTACCCAAAAGGAACGGCATTTCATTGTGAAATCTCCTTTTTTAAAAACAGGACAAACTCTGCTTATTTTGTAAAAACGGTACTCCGCGCATATTTCCGCTTTGTACGGCAAAGATAAAGGAGCCGTCGGCGAAGCCAAACAAGAGCCGAAAAGGGGAGCTGCAAGTCAAACATGCGGTGTTACACATGAAAGGTGAGAGCCGCACACCGGAGAAATAACGACGAGCGGGAGACAGAAGCTGCGTACGGACGCTATACATCAGCTTGTAAATCTACTACCCTGAAGGGCGTGGGTCGTGCTGACGATTCTGACCGCAGCAAATAGCATCAAAAAGTCAATCATCACGTCTAATTCTGATTGAAAACGGCACGTGCTTAGCTAAACCGGCCACGTGACCAGACCATACTCCTACACCACAGCATCCCCACCATCCTTCTGTCCACCACGGCTGGCCAAACCACCTCGACAAGCCAGGCCCGCGTGGTCAGCTTAGAAAAATGCTCAGGCGTGTCATGTGATCCATAGACCTCAGGCTACAATTTGTTCACCTTGAGAAAGGTTAAACATACAGAGAGTAGAGTGAGGGGGAGACGAATAGATGCGAGACTGCAGATCAGATATTTATCCCAAACCATCTCCAAAAAACACATCCCCTCCTTCAGTGTTCAACAGGGTTCACGACCAGTGCATGTAAACATCCCCGCGAATCATGTGAAACCATGAGCACAGCGACTGAACAGATCTAGTAGATGGTACCTTTTAACCGTGAAAGAACATGAGACACTGCACAGGTCGCAGATGTCTAGCACATGTTACACATGCTGAACTCACAGCACAGTAAAGTCACCTTGAGACTGTGGCGAAAATCAGGCCTCACTTCTGCTTTCCTAGCAGTGATCCAAACACATTTTTCCTTTAATCATGCGCATGCTGATGAAAACAATGCTTCAAAGTACTTGGGGTATTAAAAAAAATCCCTGCTGAAAACTTTATTCCCATGACACATGATTAGGTCATACAGAATACACACACCAGACTCATTTTCTAAATCTTGAAAGATTAAATTTAAAGCCACTAATGGCATTTAAAATGTACTGTTGAGGCATGTTTACGCACTAAACAATACATTACCCTGAGTAGACCACTAATTATGTACTATTGCACTTTTGGCTGGACACATTTAATAAAATATTAAATTCAGCAAAGGAGTACAATATGTTTTCAGATTAGGGGTAACGACTTGCTTCAGAAAGACTGAAATTCAGCCTGCCTAACAAAAAACAAATGTTCTAAAAGGCTGATGAAAAACATTTTATGTTATATGTGGTTTTCTCAACTTCAGCTCATAAAATCTATTTAAAATTAAATCAAAGGGTAATAATCTATCAGAAAAGGCAGGTTTCGCCAGGGAACAGGTTACCTGGGGGGAAAGTAAAAGATGAAAAATGTAGCTCAGCGCAAAAGAGTCCCCGTCAGAAGGCTACTGAGCACATGTGAAAGATATGGGCCGCATTTCTTCCAGGCGTGAGAATTAATCGGCTATATGATCGCAGGATGGAGGGAAAGAGAGAGAGAGAGAGATGGCAGATTTCCAGGATTCTCGCGCCGGGCAGCATGCTGATATGAGGAATGAAAATCCCCGGCTTCAGCCGCGAGCTGCGCACAACAGCGGCTTGTCATGTAGTGTCTCTTCAGAGCCTGTCATCTTCATGTAGCCTGCATCTCTCTCTCTCTCTCTCTGCCGGCTTGAATCTATTACACATCCATCTATTACTGGCAAGGCCTTTCCGCGCAGCCTACAATTTATACAGACAATTGATGCAGTCGGGGGCCAACGGCCAGAAGCATCATCAATACGCAAGTTGACCGTTTAACGCAGCAAAAGCCTTGTCAGGTAAACAGCGTCCTCTCGTACAGCGAGTGACCCTCCTGACGTTAGCCTGGTCATGGGGTGGTTAGCCCTGTCGCAATCGGCATCAACTGTCTGCAGGATGTAATTTTTGAAATACACCGGATATCAGAGGTGAAGATTTCAGGTGCAGAGAGTACAAATCCAGACCAAGATTTTGTTTCAACCAACCAGTTGAGTACTCTGTGACTCTGACTCTTTATACTCAACTGGTTGGTTGAAAC
>JAODKC010000003.1:435236-466582 GCA_026777985.1 Mormyrops attenuatus
GGAACCCCCCTCCCCTCCGAAATTGTTTCGCACTTAGTTGGGGATGTAATATTACAAATTTAAACCTACCACGAAATTTGCTTCAGCCCCCCCTCCCTTGAAAATTCATTTCTGACTACAGGCCTGCTCTCCATCGATATTTTCCCTTTCTGCAGTCTTCCAAATCACGGCACGTATCTCAACATCTACTGATTTTTATTCCACTCAGCCGGGACAGCGCACACATTCCAGAAGGCCGGCCTCTACTCCAGAAGGTCGCAGAACATTCTCTGACATATTTTCTGTGTTTGTTGAAAATGTTCCTTACAGCAGGGGTGCACAACTCTGGCAGACTCCTGCTGGCTTCACTACGCTGTTTAATTAGCACCTGAATTAGAACCGAAACTATAGGTGAGCTGATTAACTATCCAAATAATTACTCCATTAAAGCAATTAACAACTGAGGTTGAGTGAAATCCATCACACCCCCGTGGCCTTCAAAAATTGGAAATTGTGCCCCCCACTCCCACCCCTCCAAACAGGAAGTTATGCTGATTGACACCCACTGAAGTTTGATGAAAAAATTACCTACACGGCGCAGTCTGTACCTGTGAATGTGAGAAACAACGTATGAAACGGTTCGGATATTCTTCCAATAGGAGTGCGATTTTGATGGATGTGACAGACACCAATATCTCCTTTTCTGAGTCTCTCAAAAGCATAGAAACTCAGAAAGTGAAGCTCTGCAAATACGGTGCATCTGACCGTCAATCTCTTTTCAGACCCATTTATGTAAAAACCACAGAACCTTTGCTGTTTGAGGTCACACTTTTTTCCTCTCACCCAATTTATACGTGAATTAAAAACTTCCTGCTAAGTACTTTGACTTGGCAGTGCAGCTGAATACTAAATTGAAATTTGAATTTAAGAGAAAGGAGACATTAGGTGGTTCAGCTTATTAGGTCTTGGTGCCTGTGACCGGAAGGTTGCTGGTTCAAATCCCCGGGCTGCTCGGCCTCTGAGTAAGGCCTGTAACACCATACTGCTGCAGGGGTGTTTGGTCACCCTGCACTGTGATCCCCCTCACCTGTATGTGTGTCTCATGGAGAGTAAGATGGGGTAGGTGAAAAGAGAATTTCCCCATGGGGATGAAGAAAGTCTCACTTTTGTCTACCAGTAGTAGACAGGGAGCACTGAGGGGAGGGGATATAACCGTGCTCACGATGGGGTCTAACAGTTGGGCACCAGAGCCAAAGGAAGTCAGCGAATATTTGAATTAGGCTCCCAAGGCACCTTCTGCCAAATTTGAGTCAAAACTAAGGATAATGAGATTGCACAGTTGACTATTACATTAGGCAAATTCCCTTGGATTTTGCCCATTCACTGTGCGACCAAGTGCATTTCGGTTCGTATGATGTATTTTCCCGGATGATTAGGCACGCCCACTGGCTAGTTGGTAATGCAATCAGACTGAATTTACTCGAATTAACTGGGACCAGAAGCATCCCCGGTGCATCACTCACTCTTTAACCTCCTTGGAGTTGAAGTCCAGGTAACGGTTGCTGACCCACTGGACCTCGAACCAGTCCCGGAAGTCGGTGTTGCCGCAGCACTGGAACTCCGTCTGCAGCTGGTCGATAGTCTGCTTCTGGTAGCACCGGCCTGGTGTATCCGTGTCCTTGTAGAAGCGGATGCCATTCTTGAGGCCGACCTTGAGCGAGGCCTCCAGGTTGCCCTTCATGGTGTAGCTCATCACGATGGCCACCAGCATGAGGAGGGCCAGGAAAATGGCCACGGCTAGGTAGGGCTGCAGGAGACCCTTCCAGCGCGGGAACCGGCTGGCGTCCAGCGCATCCTGGCACATCCGGCCCGCGAAGAAATTGACACCCAGGGAGGCGAGGCCAACTATCATCAGGGTGTTGGGTACCGCGTGGATCTCCGTGTTGTCCATGACCTACGGACAGAGTCATGATTGTCATTCAGAATTCCACGGGTTAGTTTGCAGTGCTGAGCCTGATGTGATGCCCACCCCCCTCAATCCGAGACAAAATGAAATCGGCTCGCTAAGTTGGCCTCCCGCCAGAAGATGGCGCCCTAGGCAGCTGGCAGTGTCGCCTAATTGGTTGAGCGGCCCGGGTAATAACTGTGGCCAGACTTTTTTTAGGGAAACAAGCTGTCATTGAAAAGTCACATAGTAGACAGTGAAAAGCACGACAGATGGAGAGACTTTGTTTATAGGTATATAGCTACTGGCCTTTACTGTGAACCATTTTGGGTATTTGTAGTCATTGTTTGTTGTCACTCTAGTTTATAGGGAGGTACCGTTGCCTCACACTTCCAGGGCTTGGGCTTCAAATCAATTTCTGTTAGAACTACCATGTTGTGACCATGTTATACAGATTTCCATTGAGTACATTGGGTTCCTTGCAGAGACCGTGTAACTCCCCTCTGAACTGCTTCCGTGTGTGTGTGTGTGTGTGTGTGTGTGTGTGTGTGTGTGTAGATTATTTTCATGTGGTGGGGACCATTTTTCAGGGCCCCACAATGATCTGTGAATGCAATCAAAAAACTAAAAATGCCAAAAGTCTCATATTTCATTTGGTTACTTATGGTTAAGGTTAGGGCTGGGTAGGGGTTAAGGTTGTTATTGTTAGGATTAGAGTTTTCCCCCTAAAATTTAATGGAGAGTCCCCACAAAAATATAATTACAAACCTGTGTGTGTGTGTGTGTGTGTGTGTGTGTGTGTGTGCGCGCACCCTGTATTGGACTAACTCCAGGCCCACCATTAAAACTCATGTCCAAAAAAAGTTCTAAAAACTGTTCAGATGTGTTCTATATAATCTGGTGAATGTTTACTGTGCTTGAAAATTACACAAATAGCACTGACCGAAGAATATATAATAATATGGATAGCAAAGCATCTTTTCCTCCTTTCCATTGACAAAGACAAATGTATTTCAGTCCAGATGTACTTTTAATCCCACACAGTGATGTGTAGCATTTGAATTATTTTTTTAACTTTTCTCAAACAGCTTTTGTTATGTTACGCTTCACATCTGCAGTGCCTCGACCACTGAGCCAATTAGTGCATAAGCTTTGGACGTGAATCATTTAATCTTCATTTCATCTAAATCCATTCCAGCTTGAGAAGGCCACTGGATCAGAAAATCCACTCAGGGTGTCAGGTCCTTGAGGGACCTATATAAAGTTATACACAGTTATGGTACTATTGTACCTTTGTGCTTATTTGATTATGTTGACAAACCAAAGTCTTCTAGTCAAGCTATTGTAGCAATGTGTGAAACTGCAGCATCCATTTAATAGAGGGAGTCACAGTAGAACCATTTCTGCTCTATGATCAATTTCACCGAAACCCATAAACATTTGCAAACTAGAAAATGAGCAACAGGAGAACTATTATTGAACAGATCTTTCTACATAACCTCATTAGTAATTGCTACATCAGCCATCTTTATGATGAAAATGACACTTAAAGTTTACAAGGAATAGATTATGAGTAACAGCTTAAGTTAGTATTAATAACATTGATTTGCTACTTTGTGTCACTGGTGTCTGTAGCATCCAGAGCTGCTATCAACAAAGACGGTCCCTGATTAAAACACTCACCACAGAAGTCAGTGTATGATCATAGCACCAATAACATCATTAGGCACAACAGGGGTCTATAAAATCAGCGTGTGTCAACATTTAACGCATAGTTACAATAATCCAAAAAGTTTATGTCTATAAGAGATTAGTAGATTAGTCTTGTACCATATTGACTGAACATCTGACAAGACCTATGACAACTTGCCACAGGAAGTATATGTACGCTTTAAATCTGAGCTAGATAAGATTTTAACAACTCTGAGATATTAGTTAGGTTCTCCCCAAACGAGCTTGATGTGCCGAATGGCCTCCTCTCGTTGGTAAATTTCTTATGTTCTTATGTTCTTATATGGTCAAAAGAATGTGGACTATCGTAGGAATTATGGGAATTGACTACATAGGCCACACCCATTGCTGACATACAGGTGTATAATTAAGCACACAGTCAGGCAATCTGCAGAGTCAAACAATGGCAGCAGAATGGGGGGGGGAGGGGGGTCATACAGAAGAGGTTAGTCAGCCGGGAACCGTCACTGGACACCATTGGACACCTTTCCAACAAGTTAGTTCTCCGCACTTCTGTCCTGCTAGAGCTGTCCTGGTCTGATGGGTTAGCCTACAAGCTGGTGTCCCAAGATTTTTATCCATGTAGTGTATATTGAACAGTCAAGGCAAGATGGATAAAAATGGAAGACCCAACTATTCATGGAAGACACTTGATAGACCTCAAAGAAGATGGCAGTGGAGGCGAATTAAGGAGGAGCACTTGTGTACCTCACTTCTCCTGTGTAGCTCCGTCTTCAGGAAGACTCCCAGGGTGAAGGTGACAGCTCCACCGATGGAGGCGACCCAGGAGAGCAGCCAGACTGCCTGGGCCAGCTTCACCCTCTTCTGGAAGGAGAACTTCATCTTCATCACCACCATGGCAACAGTGGACCGGCGCCAAGAGCGCCGGGGCCGAGGCTGGGGCCGGGGCCGGGGCCGGGGGGGGCGGCGAAGTGGACTGGGACCCCCTGTGGAATGACTTGGAGAACGAGCGAGATAGGAAGACCTGATGGTGGCACAACAGAGATAAGAAGGATAAAGGAGAGGGGGAACGCGCAGATTGAGAGCTACGTAGAAGGGGATGGAGAGAGGGCAAGAGAGGGAGAGAGGGATGACAGAGCTGGGGAGGGATCAAAAGAGATTGAGGACGGGTGACTACCTGTGGGTCCATAAATATGGCATTCACAGCTCTGCCAGTGTGCATGGATTTCAGTTTGGCTGCGGGGGGAAGAGAACTGTAATGTAAAAGAAACCCAGATTAATATTTAAAGTTCTCTGTGTTAGTCATGCTAAACCGTGAAGCACGTTTTTATCTCCAAAGCTTAGTGAAACTTTTCCCACTTCAATAGGTGTCTCATTCCAGTGTTATTGCGGAAAACTGAGTGGTCACTTATCAGAAGATCGAGGAGCTCAGATCTCCTCCTCTGTCCTACTAAACTTTAGACTCTTGTGCCCAAGGAGAAACACAATCGACTCCCTCAAGGCCGGTACAGACCTGGGCTGTGTTCCCTTCAGTCTCCCTGTCTATCCTATCAAACCTATACCATCCAGTGGGAATCCAGGACACAAGTCAGCCAGACATGCCAAGTGTGGAACACTGCTTCGGGAGTGGAAGGGATCTGACGGAATGGTCTGATTGATTATGACATCTAAGGGATGGTGTGTGTCTTAGTGGGTTAGGCCTTCCATACTCGGCAGAGTAGCCACATCTCTGTTGGGCCCTTCAGCAAGGTCCTTAACCCTCCAGGGGTGCCAGATAGGCGGCTGATCTTGCACTTAGACCCCAAGCTTCGCTCTCACCTCTATATGTGAGTGTGTCTCAAAGGAGAGCATGCTGGGATACACGAAAAACACATCCAAATGTATCTGCTCTCATACTTTTACAAATGACAAGTAGGGCTTCATTTTATTTCACATATGAAGGGTCAAGGATTGAGAGGGACATATAATGATAGACCGGCTGATTAACAAGGAAGAATGGGCTTGTTTTTAGGCCAGTAAATGGGCAGAGCACCATCCTCAAGGAACTATCTGCCTGCAGGAGTCATAACAATGAAGAAACAATGAATCGCTCGATTCATTCGTGTCAACCTATGGATCATCTGGCATCTGTGCTTTGAAAGCATTTTGTTCCTGCTCTGACAGCCCTTGAGAGGCACTATTATCCATAATCCTAAAACCACGACTATGGACTGTTGAAGACCATAAACTTGAGACCAAGTGAAAAGCCGTTTTATGGGTATTGTCTCTTCATTGATGGATGCTTGGCAAGATTAGGACCATGAAGACTGCATCTGTATAACCGACACTTTCACATCTCCAGGCTGCGGATGGACTAAGTGACACAAATGCTTATGTGCAGAGCACTTTGGTGGCACAAATGAAACGTTACAATCCGGACACACAGCAGAAAAGTAGAACTAGACGATTACCGCCTTAGGGATAAGCTTGCATCTCTAATTGATTTTCTGTTTAGACATGGGCTTTAATTGCAGCCATTTGTCCTGCAGTTTAAATTTCTAAATCTGTTGCAATCTTCAATCAGACAAGCACAGTATCAAGTTTTTTCTTTTTTATAGTAAATTTAGAACGTGCACAATAACCTACTGTGCCGATGCAAAGTTGGCGTGATCATAAATCTTTTAATGAGTCCAGTCAGGAAATGACTTTAACTGAGTCACGCCAAATAAAGCTCTCAGAAGAGAGTTTTTTGGGGGGGGGGTTTACTGCTCCGCCTTGATCCCAATGTATGCCATCAGCTGCATAGTGATGTTTACTGGCTCTCTGCATTGAGTCTATAATAACTCCAGAGTTATACTTGAGATACAAGCCAGCCTGACAAGATAATCCATGTCAGAGAGGACACTGTGAGCTACTTCAGGATTTACAAACTACTCTAAAACTGAAAGGCTCCTGTGGTCGGCTAAATGGTTCAGTCCTTCTTGTGCTTTGACTGATTTGTTTTCTTGATTGAAAGACTCATCCAGCTGTTTGACATTAACATTAGTGACATGTGCATAAGTATAGGAGACTGACCAATCAGCACGCTCCGAGAACTCGAGGCTTAAGTGAAGTCCAGGGGGCCTATTCCACAAGGCAGAATTTCCCAGGTAGCTGGAAACCTTAAGCCAAATGTGAAAACTGTCCAATAGGAGGAGAGGTAAGTGGCATTCCTATTGCGCAACCCTTACATTTGGCTTAAGTTATCAGGCTAATGAAGAAATCCTGCAGTGTGGAGGCCCCCTCAGGTCCTTTTAACTGAAGTGGTCCTAGCTCAATGTGTGCTCCCTGACAGAGATTATCTGATCACTCTAATACAGTATTTCCCAATCCGGTCCCTGGGGACCCACAGACAGTCCACGGTTTTGCTCCCACACAGCTCCCTGCCAGACAGTTCATGCTTTTGCTCCCCAGGGGAGCTGGGAGGGAGCAAAAACATGGACCGTCTGTGGGTCCCCGGGGACTGGATTGGGAAACACTGCTCTAATACAAGCAGCAGCTGGTCAACCCAATAGGCACCATAGGTGGCTGCCTTGGGCGCCACCTGCTGGGGAAGGGCAGTAGGGGCATGGATACCCTGGCAGATTCAAGAAGCCCAGCACTTTAGTCCTCGAATACATAAAATAATAAAATAGCAGGACGCCCAAGGTAACATCTGGGGGCCCAGAATTTGGAACCATGCCCCTGGTGTCCCACTCCACCGAGCTTCACTTCCGGCACCCCCCCCAGGTGTGAGAAGCATGACTGAGATAGTGAAATTGGGCGGTCAAGTTTGCTGGGCGCCACTGGATGCGAGACAAATTAAATCATTTCACTAATTTATTAGCACAAGGACAAAAAGTCAATCTATCAGGCAGGCCAGCAATCTAAAACAGGGAGGGTTACCCATCACACGCACCCAGCTAAAGTATTCACCTTGAATAATTTAAAGAAGAAATGTATATGTGCTTTGAGGGGAGTATGATTTACGATGCACGCTGGTGGTCTCGGGGGACACTGAAGTCACAGGATGGAGTCAGATAAAAAACATAACCTCTACCTGGCACATACAGGGTGCCCCCTTGAGGGCTTTCTGCGTTACAGCTCAGGTTAACACAGACCCACAGCAAGAACCAAAAATGGGCGCCATGCATCGATACGAGGCTTCAACGTCGCTGTCGCTCCAGCCAAAGGTGAGCAGCTCCACCGTACTTTACCCCAACCTGCCTGTTAGCCACTGTCCGTTTTTTCCCTGCTGGTTTTCAGGTATGAGGGATAAGGGTGTAGAAATACCCAAAACAAACAGAACAGGGTGTTTGCCAAAGGGCTTTGCTTGTTTTATTTCCATTAATGAACAATTGGACATATTTAATAGCAACGCTAAACGTATCTGCCATGTTGGATGTAGCAAGTACTGTTTCACGGCATTAAAAGGCAAGACCCGCTGCATTGTGGGTAATGGGGGCGGGGTTGGGGCGGGGTTAGGGCACATGGAGGTCTCTGCTGTCAGATTGTGAAACGACAGAATGAGAAGGAAAAAATGTACCGCTTAAATTATTTCTCCATTCCTTGACATCTCCTTCTTTTTATTTCAGCCCAGTGACCTTTAAGAGTTATAATGGATAGAATCGCTGGAAGACACATTAGAAGGTTTTTGTGAGGCTGGGTTTAGGACTGGGAACAGTTCTGGTCCGCTGACAGGGGAGGTTTCTGAGGTTGAGTTGGAAGCGTTGAAGCGCAAAGTCACAGTTTTATTTCACTCCGCCTTTCGGACAGAAACCAACTGTCTGTGGTGTAAAGTAGCTTAGAAGCTCAGGAGACAAACTTTCAGTGCTCCCGTTGGCAGATGAAAACCGCAACACCTTCTGGATGCTCCGGGGGCAGCGGTGTTGGATCAGGATGATGCGACTGTGTTATACACTGCTTTATAGCTGTGCTGTCATTACTACTGCATATATAGAAGGCAGTGTTTCCCAACCTGGTCCTCAAGGACCCACGGACAGGCCACATTTTTGCTCCCCCAAGGTCCCTGCCAGACATTTCATGTTTTTGCATAATAATAATAATAATAATAATAATAATAATAATAATAATGAGATGTGGATTGCTTGGCTGGGAGCTGGGAGGGAGCAAAAACATGGACTGTCGGGCAGGGAGCTGGGAGGGAGCAAAAATGTGGACTGTCTGGATTGGGAAGCCCTGGACTAAGGTGTTTCCTTGCTTTGTGTCCTTTCCTTCCTGGGATAGCTTCCAAGATGTTCCATGACCCTGGCCAGGATAAGCAGCTTGAATGTGGATAGAAGGATGTGTCACTGGTCATCCTGCCCAGGATACCCCCTGCCGGGTGTCCTGTGCTTCCTGGAACAAGCTCCAGAATCACCCTGTCCTGACTAAGCAGTTATGCAAATAGATGTAATATTGCTCTGGTTTGTAACTGAGAAACTCAGGCAATTTTTTTACTCAAAAATGAGAGTATATGTGCAAGTGAGGGCCAGTAAAGACATCTTAATCAGGTACAGATACCAAAGAGATCAGACTCCCTGGAGGAGAAGTAAACCACTGATGGTATCTCACAGACCTATACCAAGCCCCCAAACAAGTCCTGGAGAGTCCTTGTCCAGTAGTGCTTCATGCCGACCTTATTAATCTCTAATGGGCAGAGGTGGATAGTTCAGATCCAGAATGTAAAAATCTAGACCAAGATTTTGTTTCAACCACCCAGGTTAGTACTCTGTGAATGTGCCTCTATATATAACCAGTTCAATATAAAAACTCATATTCACAGAGTACTCAACTGGTTGGTTGAAACAAAATCTTGGTCTGGATTTTTACTTTCTGGACCTGAACTATCCACCTCTGTCAATGAGTATTATCACAATGATGCCCAGTATCACGTGAACTATTTTTGTGTTTTGCTTCTTCAGAACTGGGTTCGGGTGCTGCTACAAAGCTGAGTTCCGTTCCTGCCTTGACTTGGGGCCTCAGAGTTGAGTGCTGGTGGAGTGGATTTCCTCAAGGCTGGCCGACAGGAAGCGGATGGGGGAGCCCAGCTTGCCGGCACCCGCGGGCCCAGTGCTGACCTCTCTGGGAAAGCCTTGAATTGAGTGAAGTTGATTGTTTCAGGTGCTGTCTCAGGATGTACAGTCAACTGGAGGTGGGGTATCTGGAAGGAGCAGGGAGGGGGCCGACTGACAGCCTCCTTGCCCCCTGACTCACTCTCCATACCCCCCTCCGCCTTTGGCTCCACCCACTGGTCTTTCTTCCAGGCTGTAAGGCCATAGTGACCCATGTTCGACCCCTTTGGTCCACATAGACACACCTCGGTAGCTTCTGACCAATCAGACTCTTCCTCCTCAGGCACCGCCCCCAGCAATTGGGCATCACCGGTCAGAGAAGGCTTGTTAAAATGCTCACTGTCCATGAACTGAGCGGGAGGGGGCGGCACATGGAGGAGGAACTGAGTGACGGCCTCCTCCGCCTGAAGGTGTTTCTTCAGAGCTTCCTGCAGCACAGAGGGGACCTGATAAGAAAGAAATGCGGCTGCTTCAAAATAAGATCACAACAAATGTTTAAGGAGATTTTTCAGCTATACTGGAGATATTTTCCAGCATCTGTAAAATTATTCTATGTAAGGCACAAAAAAATCCCCCCAAAATTAAAACGCTTACATTCTGCATATATCCTGTTTTAATATGTAGTTATGAATTCAAACTAATCTTTTTTCAATTTACAGAGCAAAGCCAGGTCTGAGCAATGAACAGCCAGTTGCACCTAAGTGACATTGACAGCTTTGAGGTATTGAAACCTTTAACTCGATAACGTCTGTCGCTGCTTCCACAATGATACGATAAAATAAGCTAAACGGGTAAGTTATAAGGACCTGTGTGATATATAAAGCGATTCAAACACACCGCAGTCATACGTCCTGTACTTTGCCCTTCTGTATTTTATCCTTGCTGTTCCTTTCAGCGAAATGTTTTTTTTTTAAATATTCTTTTTTGCTGGTTTTAATGACTAATTTACAAACCTCACTGCTCTTGTTGTCTTTGAGCTGAGACGGCCAATGACCTAAAATCAGGCTTCCTCTTCATGAGTTTCAGTAGTGGGACCGAAACCCATTCAGTCCTCGTGTAATCCAAGGAAAAACATTCATTCAATTTCCAAAACTCACTGCAAGACCACAGAAATTTTCTCGAAAATATATCCCGTGGACTGACTAGGTTTTGTGAATTTGCCGTTTAGTTGGATTTCATAACAAAACTTGGGTTTTGAACATTATGAACATTATGTCAAATAACTGAAATATTGAGGGAATAATTCATAATTCCAAATTCACAGTAACGGACAGATCATAATTCCTAAGGGCCAATGTAGGCCCCCAGTTACCTAGCAAAATGCTTTACATATACCACAGATTCAGAACTACACCAAACATATGTATTTATGCAGCCTATATGTATACTGAGGGCAGAGTTCTCACATTGATATTCTCCAAGGTTTGGATGGTGCTCTTCGCGATGGACAACTCCTCCGTCAGCTCTGAGATACGCTGGATGAAACGTTTGCGCTCCCTGTCCATGTCCTGAACCTGGTGGTTTGCCAAAGGAGACCGGGCAGCAAGCAAAACTGATTTCAGCACTGATGCATTGTGGGAATGGGAGCAGCTGTCTCCACCTCCGATATAAACTGCTGTTGTGGAAGTTCTGAACCCTCTGAGGTGTTCATTCTTGGCCCAGATGATGAGAAATATGTTGGCTGGGTACCCATCTCTGCAACTATCGCTACCACTCACATTCTGCTTATATGTGCTATTTGTCTTTCTACCATGTGTGGAATATCTTCTGTAACGATGCCATTATGGAGTTATGGAAGGTTAAACGACTTAAGCAGACCCTTGGCTCCCAAGACCTAAGGCTCACCACTGAACAGAGCTTGTGCTCGAGTAGGTTATTGGTCTGTTGAGTCGAGGAGTAATTATCCTGTAGCCTGGGAAGATAAAGAGAGAAACAAAAATATAATAAGTGAGTTTGACAGAAGAAGGGAGGAAGAACTCGATCATAGGGCTCTTTATGAGTAGAGTCAGTCTAGTTTTGTCAGATATCAGTGTTCAGTTGTTCCTGCGTGATGGACGCTGTGTTTGAATGGATGGGACACTGCCGCCCCCACACGCCCTAACCTCTTGAACTTGTCCTGCAGGCTGGTGAGTTCCATGCGACTCCTCTGAAGCTCCGTCTCCAGCTGTTGGTGGTTATTCTTAAACTCCGCCCCCATGCGTTCCACGCGCGGAGACGTCCACAGCAGGTTCTGCTGCAGATCTTTGTTCTGATCCCACGAGAACCTGGAATACAGAATGAAATGCGGGGGCCAATACAGGAGGGAGTATGGGGCATCTAATAGAAACGAACACTTTATATAATACCTTATACATTTCTCTATATGCAGTATAATTCCTACAGTTTTGGAAGTGTTGTCACAATGCAGCAACGGCTGTAAATGTTCAAGGAGAACCTGAAAAATGGTGAAGGAAACTTACCGAATTCTGTCAGCCTCAGACATTCCTTCCTGAAAATGAAGCCGGGCAGGACGTCATGGATTTTCAGGCAAGCATTCACATCAAGAAATTCCATCATACATTTTATAGTTGAAAATGGCATGCATAATACAAATTACTTATATCATTTAGTGAATGGCCAAACCAGGGGTATAGATATGGACCTTGGTGTACATAATTAACCACATCTAAATGCCCCCCGCCCCCCGGAGTCCCTCTCCACTGACCTTGAGGCCCTGGTTAGTGTTGCTATCATATAAATGTTTTTCCTCGGAGCTGGAGCTGGTGGTGTTCTGGGAAGAACTGGACTGACTGGAGCGTGTCTCCAGCCCTTGGCCTGCTGTTGGAGCTTCCAGGTGGGGGGAGACCAGGAGACCTGGTGTAGAGTGGGGGGGCTGGCGGGAAGGGTTATACTGAGGCCTTTGGTGGTGGCGTGCTTGTGGGGAGGGATTGTGTGGCTGATGGTGGGAGGGAGGTTGTCTGGGGGAGTGCCTTGGCAGGTGGGGGCTCAGCTCTGGGCTGGTGCTGGTCCAGTCTGTTAGCTGGATCGTAGAGCCAACCTGGAACTGCTTACCACTTCCACTACTCTGCCCTTGTCCCAGGCGGAGGCTGTTTTCAGGGCTGGTGCTGGTGTCACTGTGGTATTCAGGGGTGTGGCCTTCTAGGCTGTGGTGGGGGTTGGGGGAGGAGCCAGCAACAGGTGAGCGGTGGTGGGGATGAGGGAGGTTCTGGTCCTGATGCCTGGTGATCTGGGTGCGCCTGGTGCAGTGAGATTGGATGCTGGAGGCCTCAGAGCCCAGACTATCGGGACACCCCCGCAGCCATCCCGACTTCCCTTTATCCATCTTTCCCTCAATCTTTCCCTTGCACTCCTCTTCAGGGTACCTCAGAGAGTTCTGGCCTGGGCTGTTCGGCCGGCTGGTTCCCATGACGCCCAGGGAGCTGAGCCGGGACGGGCTTAGGACCCGTCTGGTTATCTCATTCAGGAAGGTGGAGAACTGAAGCTTCTCTTTGACAAAGTTCTGTCTGGCCTCATCTTTCCTCCTCTCCACGTCACTAGGGTCCATCTTAGGCTTTCCTAGTCCTCCACTCCAGGACCTTGTCCCTGTTCCCGCCCTCTCACCTTTGTGGGAGAGTTCTTCCATGGATTTAGCTTTGCGGAAGTTGCCTGCACTTGCTACCCCACTTCCTGGTCCTTGTCGGTTCTTCAGAATACCCTTAGTGGGGAACACATTGGAAGAACCAGCTCTCTCCTTTTCTGCCCCCTTCTGTCCATCTACGGTATTGCGGGAGGCAGGGTTACCTTCAAGGCTGAGAGACTTGTATAGATGACTGTCATCCTCAAGTAAGGGCTTGGTGTCCTCCTCGAAGGCCCTCCTGCCGCTGGAAATGTCAGTGCAGGACCGGGAATGCTGTGGCTGGTATAGATTCTGTTTCCTGTCTGCCAGGAAGGTCTCATTGTCCAGGCTGGACTCAGAAGACCAGGTGGAAGATGAAGAAGAGGAGGAGGAGGAAGACGATGAAGAACCAGAGGAAGTTGAGGAATCTGGGCCTGATTCATGAGGGGTTGCAATGGTGCTACGTTGTTGCTGGTGATAATGGCAATGGCGGTGGTCACAATGAGGATGATGCAAGTGTCCATGACGAGGGTCAGTGCTGTGGTAGCCATGGTGATGATGAGGACAGCGATTGCTGTCCACTGTCGTGCTATAACTACAGAAATGAGATTAGAATAAAACCAGGCCTTTCATATTCTCCCTTATTTCTCTCCAGCTTGGACCCTGGTGCACTGCAGCCTTAAACATACAGGGCCATGGTAACCTATAAAGACTCATCACATTGGCTGCATTGCTTCACTGTCTGAAGTCAATGCGCAATGAATACATGGCACTTCAGATGCACTGCTTTGACTTTCAGACACCGTGATTGGCTAAAAAAGAATCGGTCACTTACCTTGTATTAATCTCTATATTATAATTATTAGACTGAATTCATTAATTCAGCCCAGGCCAATTACTTTGTTTTAATGCTCGGAATATTTAGTTTCTTAGGTCTTCCTTCCATCTATGAGGTACTTCTACTTTGATGGCTTTCGGGGGGGTTGAAACTCACAATTCCGCCTTCATAATAAGGAGTATAATGCACTACGACAAGTTCCAGGCCCCCCACCCCCTGACCCTGTACTGGACAGTTTAGAAAATGGATGGATGGAATTAATTAAACTCACCACATCTATACTGCCGGTCCAACAACACCTTCCGTGATCTCCCATAAATCCATTTACTATCACTGCTTATCCTGTGCAGAGTTACATTTGGCCTGGAGCTAATCCCAAGTAGCACAGAGCACATCCTGGCTGGGATGCCAGGCAGCGCAGAGCACGTGCTGTAAGATCAATTTAGGAGAAAACAAGGAACTGGCCCATCCAGAGGAAGCACAGGGGGACAGGCAAACGCTACACGCAGAGAATTTGGCCCGGTGTCGCACCAAAAGCCCTGGCCATGTTAGCGAACAATGCTACCTGCCGAGCTACCCTGCACGTACAAAAAATCAAACTTACATTCTGGCAATGGATTCTACATTCTCTCTACTGATATGGGAAGCAGGGAAGGCTTCAGAGTGTATGTATTCTTTCCAGATAAACCACTGAAATTTTACATGCAAGGTAAAAGAACTCTGTAAATTGGTAACCGATATTACCTCTGCAGTACTGGCAGTACATGTCGAGAGATTACCCTCCCAGTCTGAATGGCTCCAAGGCTGAATCTGGCAACAGCTAATAAGCACTGGCAAGTCATCAGAATTACTCCAGCCCCCCCCCCCCAACGGCTGGCAGTATGAATAAAATAACTCGATGATCAGTTGGTAACCGCAGCCAGATTTTCTAGGGTAAATTGCATTCAGAATACGTTTAATATTGCATTGTTATCAAGTAATTTATGCTCACCTCTCCAGGAACATTTCTTATAGCCATAACTCACGCCTACATTTATCCTCGCAAAAATGCAGTGGAATACGGACACTAGTGAAAAATACATATGGACTATTGATTGATGTTAATGAGGAGTAAAAATAATTTATTATACTCTATAAAAAGGTATGCGAACATTGATTTTCTTGGAAAAGCACAATACCTACTGGGAACTGTACTCAAAGTCAAAGTATTTTGCTGGAAATTGAGTACAATAAGAATATACTATCCTACCAGCAGAATATACCAGAGTTTCTAAACACACATAAATGGCTTATTGTTGAAGTGACTGCAGCATTCTCAGTCACCCATTCTGCGATGTTACATCTGACAGGTAGATAGCTGAAGATGTGGACAGGCTGCAGCTTCCGAACCCTATACAATTTCTGCTCAGTGAACCTACCCATGATTTTGCTTATTCTTTGTCCACTGCGCCCCCTGCTGGTGGCAATGGTGTGGGTGCTGGTGCTCCCTTTGCTGACGGTGGCGCTCATGAGCATCCTTCTCTGCTGGCTTTCCTTCTAAACCGCCCTTGCCCATGCCTCCTCTGGCATTCAGCACTGGGTTGAAGAACTTCTCCATCAGCTGCTGCTTCCCCGGAGGCAGCTCGTCCACCACCGCATCGGTGGGCTTCTCCCAGGCGCCGCTTCCGGGCGGAGGCGGCTGCGGAGAGCCCCGGGCCACAACTTCCTGCGGAGACGCATCACAGCCGACCGCACGCCGGGGTTCCGCTACCGGGACCGGGCTGCGGTCCTTGCTCACGGGCACCTGGCGTCGCTGGGGTCTCCGGAAGACGGTTTTGCCATGCCCCGTGGGAGTCATTGTTGCTCAGGGGAATCTGAGCAAACCTGTCTGGCATCATCCAGTCAACATTACGAAAATAAAAAAACCAAGAACACAATTGTGTTTACTCGTCGATCTACCGCTCTGTCTTTAAAACTTAAATTTATTATAATTAAGCCCTTTCAAATGCTACATTTCTAAAAGTATTTAATTTGATTTACAGTATTGGTAATTGGTAATTAGAATACTGAATATACCCTTGAATAGGCCTTTTGGATGTTAGAAGTTTCAGATATCAGTTTGGCACTGAATTGTTTCCCATTTATCAGCACACACACAGAATGTGCGAAAACAATATTACACTGACAGCAAATTAACGAATGAAACGCACCAGCCTTTCAACAATGACACACTATACTCATTTTCTGCAGCTGTGTCCGAATCATTTACGTCAATGGATGAGAAATCGTTTTAAAATTGACATACCATGTAGATGCTAAGGACATAAAGACAAATGCAGTAAAATTCCAGGTAACAGCTGAAATCAAAATATATTCTAATTACCTCGGTAAGCTAAACAACCCGCAGCGTCGTGCCCAGATTTAGTGTCGGTTCCAGATGCGCTGCCTCTCTCGCAGGACCCAAAGGAAAGACGGAGCTGGAAACTACTCAACTTTTTTTATTGCCTCGCTGCCCCCTCTTCCTGGGTCTCTCTGATAGGGATAATTATCCTGCTCTAGCAGGGACAGCGTGTGCCCCAAACGTCAATAACTCCAACGCGTGCGCCCAGTTGCCCACAGCAGAATCACTCCAACCAAACGTAAGGTTGCACAAGATAAAGGTATTATTAAATGTGCTGCGGTTATTCTGTTATTGAGTATATTTTCATACCGAATGTAGTTTAGTGATGGTTTATTGTTAGTTGCATGAAAGAGGCGATTGCTTTTGTTAACGGCTCCGCTATGGAAAAAAAAACATGTTTTGGAAGCATCCTGCATATTATGTTGGAATGACTCTCTTAATTCAAACAACAATGAAATTTAACGAGATTTATAATAGGAACTCCCATACCACTCTATAAAATATACAAGTAACAGGCTAAAATACACAACAGATATACATTATTCAGGGGATACAAATTTTATGCGTAGGCTATATTCTGCATTCAAATACATTTTTGTTTGTCAAAACTGTTATTTTCTCAAATTGTCCAAAACTCCCATCCAACACGAGATTCTCATAGTTCCATTCTGTATTTCTTGACTTTAAGTTTTTTTTTATTCATTTTTAAATGAATGTTGCTCATGCGTCGACACAAATATCCTATCACTGATTCCCAATGTTTGTGCGTTATGACCAAATTATATATTAGATTGGATTTCCATGCGCTCATTCATTTTTTTTTTCGCTGACGCCCGCTATAGAGGAACTCCAGTATCCTATTGATCCGGATGTCCCTGTTATGTCAAAGCGGCATCCACAATTATTCATAGTGGAGATGGTCACTGGAGATCGCATTGAATTCCAATGAGGAGCCACGGAATACACAGCAGCACGTACACGGATAGTAGCCTAATTAAGCGCAAAGCCCAGTCTGTTATCATGATCAGGTCAGCTTTGCGTCCGTGTCGCTGACATGTAGACACCATAAGAAGGACGAACCTGAAACACAAATTCAGTGGCAGCTATGGTCGGCCTCTCGTCCCCATTCTTCAAACTTCCCAGCAAATCGTTTCGCGTTTATGTAAGAGATCTGCCGCCATTGATGGGAAATATCAATAAAGCGTGGGGGCAACCTCCAACCAGACGAAGGGTACGATACCTTTACGCACTGTAAAGCTTGCAGTGAAGGCATTGAGAAATGACGTGTCCTTCAACGCTCTGGGAATATGACACAAAAACTGCATTTGGAAGTGACGTAATTGTCAAACTTTTATAAATAATCCCTCTCCTTGAGCTGAATCCCTGTCCGAAATAAAAAAAACGAATTGAAAAATTGAGCTGCCATTTTGTTTAGTGGACCAGAACTATTTGTTAGTTCTCTATTTTCAGAGTTTACTTTTGGTTTATATTTGAAAAGCCATGCCTTGTAAATTTACTTAAAATGAGGGAACAGGAAAAAAAAATAGAAGACAAGGCAGATCTGGGAAACATAGTGATTTCACAAACAAAAAAGAATGACAGATTTGAATTTAACAATTGAACAATGGCCAGAACCACATTTACATACCACAGCTGTCAGATTTTTGATTTTTTGGTATCAATCTCAACACGCTTGCTCTAGAACTGTCCAATATTCCAGGTCATTTCTATGTAGGAAGTAGCACGACACTTCATATTTCTTTACCTTGATGTTTATTGTGTAGAGCCCTTATGCATGTAGCCCATAATAAACAGAAACACATCCTTTGCTAAGATTCCCAGTCAACGGGATCTGACACAATGTTATGAGGAGCTGAGTTACAAAGCAGGTGACGGTGTCCCATTGCCCTGCACCAATATCTATGCAAGGAGAACGCCGACAGACACCAACAACAGACTCACACTCATTAATGAGCTGTATATCACAGCACTGCTGAATTCTTGAATCTTATTGGACAGAATGGTGTTGATTAATTTTCTACAACCGCTGCATGTATGGTTGTTGTTGGCATCAACAGCCATGCATCTAAAGTTGTATAATACATAATCATTACGTAATATCTGGTTGCTAATATAGTAAGAATGTGTGTTTTTGCAATCCACGTTTGACATTTAACTTCAGTGGCTGGCTTAGTGTCACTCATAGCGTTTTGACAATACATTTGTGTGTGTGCAACGTCAGTAATCAGAAACGCTTAGTGGATGGGAGAAAATCCTTGACTACCGGTAGGACAGAAACTTTCATCACATCAGCTGATGCAATCGGGAAATTTCCGTTCTATTTTTAGCTCTCTCTATATTTGAGGCCCTCATGCTTTCCTCTCGCTCGGTGCCGTATCCCGTTCCCGAGCCTTCGATCCGGGGTTATCCATGGGCAGGAAAATAATGATGTTGATTCAGTCATGATGATGATGTGCGAGTCGGACAGAAGCCAGGAGCCCTCAAGTGCATCAATAGCACACCAGTCTGGGCAGGTGAGCCAGGAGCCCTGCCGGAATTTCCGTTAGCGTCGAAAGGGAAACCTGCAGGGCAACAGCACCCTCTGCAGGACGATATTATAAAATGCAACTCTCCTTTAAGGTTAATTTGGATGCAGGCCTGACCTCTGTGGAATCACAAAGAACAACTTGAAGATTCAAACCGAGGCACCACTATTCTGAATTATGACAGAAGATATGAAATACGGACAAATATGGTTTCATGCACAAACAAAACCAGGTTTTAGAGTCTGCAGACTGAAGAGCTGTTGCTTTAATAAGCATAGCCTGTCTAGATCAAAGTCAGCAGAGGCTTTTAACAAGACCCTGTTACAGTTATTGGTCCGAATACTGAAAACCTTCACAGTTTTTATAAATTTGATGATTATTGGCCTGAGCTGACCTGGTAATCTTACTTCATTACCCTTCACTTCCATACCACGACCTCAGGGCTCAACAGAGGAAAAACAAACTCAGCCTGGAAATGACTGACAGTCCAGAATCTCTTTTACACAAACTTATGCTAGGAAATATAGGCTTTATTTTTTTTATTGCAGCATTTTATTATTTATTGGAGTTTAACGCACAAAAATTTGAACTGGCTTATGGAACCAACATTTCACCCAAACAATGAAGACTGCTTATGGATATTAGCCTTAAGTCCAGTTACATAATTTGGTGGGTTTTGCTTCTTTAAGCTACTAAAGTAAGCTTATCATTTTCTCCTTGCTGGTGCAAACTTTTTTGGATCAATAGAATATAGCAGCCTTAAATAGCTGCAGCACAAAGAGCAGTGATGGAACTATTTAAAACTTATCTCCCACGAACGCCTATGCAGACCATGTCATGCACACATAGTCCTTAACACCCACTCTTTTTAAAAAACCCACATGGTCCTTCGTAAGCTGGCCAGCTGGCTGCATTTATCTCTACTGATGTAATTAAACCAATCAGCTAGGCTTCATTAATTCTGACTTCTGCCGGTATTAGGTTGACCATCAAACGCTATGGCAACGCAAAATTGTCCAAAACAGCATCAGTTCGGTCTCCGCTGGCTTTAACAGGAGTTTAACTGTGATTCATTCCTAAATGGCCTTGGCTTATTCACATCTTGCTGTGGTCTTTGATATGAGAAGCCAGGGTTTAATTATGGCGTGTCTTCAGCAGAGTTTAGAAGTCGATTCCAGGGATGGATTGGATCAGGGTGGAGATACAGTTCATCTAACAGTTCATGTAACTCAAATTCCTAGAAATAAAGGTTAGACTCCCTGGTATGCATTTATTATTGAAACAATCTGGTAGCTGTGCTACTTGACTCTTTTTGTTGCATACCATCATGAGGCTTGCCTTGTTCTTCAGCACAAATTTCTCTGGATTAGTAAAGATTACGCAGAGGTCCACAAAGTACTAAGACTAAGAGTTTGTTTCAACCAACCAGTTGAGTATAACTGTGAGTACGAGTTTTTATACTGAACTGGTTGGTTAAAACGAAATCTTGGTCTGGATTTGTACTTTCGGAACCTCAACTTTCCACCTCTGAGATTACGCAAATGAAATGGACACTCAAATTTAGGATTATGAGTAAAGCGCAGATCAAATCAAGTTATGTGCCAGGAAGAAATTCCTGTCCTCCTCACAGACTGCCACTGTATTGTGAGGGTTATTGGAGATCCCTGACCTACTGGTTCTGTAGGTATAATGTCCTCCATCCCAGCCCCCCCCCCCCGACGTTTCAAAACACAAGATAAATAGCTACCAAGAAAAGTCAGAAAATAATAGCTAGCTACATGGTCAGCACATCATGCAGTCTCTGAATAAAGAATGTGTATATTTATTATTTAGTGTTGTGACTGTTTGTGGCCAACAAGGGGGCCTTACCAATCATGGGGGCCCCATACAAATGTGTGGCTTGAGTGGTGATAGACACTTCTGCTGGTCCCTCCATCAGAACCACTTTGCATTTAGGGAGCAGATACCCTTCAATGGCCTTGACATCACGGCATGTTGATTTCATACCCATGCGGTTCAGGTTCTGGAATTTTGACGCGTTGTGCGTGCACAGCCTGCCGCGAGACGGCCTACGTGACCATCTGAGGAGGCGCGGCGAGTGGCAAAACCTGCGAAAGACTTGCTAATAGAAACCCGCCCTGGGGGAGCTATTAAAACAGCACCACAGGCGAAGGTCTCCAAGTCAATTTGCTCCAGGCCTGTATCTCCAGTAGCAGTGTCTTTGAGCTCTGGCTATTCTCTAGCATCAGCCACCCCGCCTCCACTGGCACAAACGCTCCCACCCCCCTGCAGAATGTGTGCGGGAAACTCCGATATCGCAAGGGTCTGCATGCCGCTCTGCTGACGACGTTTCCCGCACGAGTGCTGGACGACGCGGACGTGGAGTCGAGGGTGAAAATTTATAGCCATTCAGGAATTGTTTTCTTTTTTTCCAGAGGGTGGTGAAGAGTAGGGTAGTGTAGCATATGTGCGCAGCATACTAGCAGCATTGAAGGCAGTGGTGGGGTGGAACAGTGTAGCAGAACGGCGCCCAGCTCCAGGCTCCAGCTTCTTGGCAGAACTTCATCAAACGACTGAAATTACAGGGTCAGGGAAACACTCGACTAGCCAGGCCACTTGGACGCAGTCGGATGTGATTATGAGTGACTGCCGATGGGTTGGAGCTGAATCGCAGCCCCGGTGCCAGTCAAAGTGGCGGCTTTACCGGACGCGCTACGCTAAGTGGGCCGATTTTTCAAGTGGGGTCGGGGATTGACTCGTCTCGACCAAACAAAATGTCTTGCTAGTGGTCTCAGCCACCTGGATTAGTGACTGGACGAGCTCTTGGACAGACAGGCCTGATTTCATCTGAGCCGTAACTCAGGATGGCACTTCAACAGCCAGGAGAAGGTCCCTGCTCCCCCAAGATCTAAGAGTTCACAGCTGTGTAGACAGACCCTCAGTAATAGGCACTTAAACCACAGTGCTGTTAAATTCTCCAATCCGACTGGTCAGAGTGTCAGCCAGGCAAATCACAGTAGCAAATCAATACCCCACAAAAAAATTTCATTATCCTAATTATAACTAAAGTTACTTAAAATTCCAGACATAGAACAAAATTTACAATTAACGGAAACTAACTGGAAGTGCTTAATCCTTGGCGGAAGAAAGTAGTTCTACTAATTGGGTTGTAAATGTGAAAATAATATCTTTAGCTATGAATGCGTAGGCCAAATATGTAGTGACCGTGGTATAAGTGGTTGTGCATATAAAAATACATATATAGAATGCATTAATCCTTACATAGACTATGACACAGACCCTCTGCACACACCTGCCATGAGGACGCAGAGGTATTGCTGACGTTTAATAAGCCGCATTGTTGATTCTGCATTCTCGATTGTGAAGGCGGCCTTCCGGTCTATAGTAACGTCAACAGGGTACTTCAAACACAAGTGCGCTCTACCACAACAATTCTCCTGCTCATTGTCTGCCCATTTTTGTTATTGTCTTCAAAAAAAGGGCAAGGAAGCAGTATGTAAAGGAATAGGAGAGCGCAGAATGAGAAAAATAGAGCATCACACCGTCCTCTTGAGTACTAGTGAAGTATTACTAGGATGTAACAAATCGGTCTTGTGTTCACAAGTCTACCTGCCACCTCAGCGAAGGGCATTTATTGCTTAGTCACTTCAGTAATCTTCTTGTGGATATACATAACTCTGTCATATTTATCTTAATATAAATAACGGCGTTTGCAGCAAGCTCACAGGTGACGCATTGCTCAGAGCAGACAAAGGAAGAATGACAGCATTTGTTAATGAGGGGAAGAATAATCTGCTCTTCAGGTCCGTTTTTGGCGCAGATCGTGAAATGCCTGATTTGAATTGCGCATTTGCAATCTCACGTGCCCATGCAGAAGCTCGTATCGATTTCCTCTCATTGGACAGACACACAAAAAGCAGTGTGAGTTAACATCATTTATATACACCAGTTTTAATTACGGAAAAAAATTATTCCAAAAGTACAATCAACATAAGATGCCAGGCATGCAGCTCGATATCGTGGATACCTGCTTTACGTTTTCATTTCATCCCCCAATTTTAAATATCTAATATAACCTCATTGTCATTGTCCTGTGGGATACTCCGCTTTCTGCAAGGCTCCCAGGGGTCTGCGTCATATGACGCACACATCCCCCCACCCACCGAACAGTCTGCCAATCAGATTGCCCCCCACCCCCTATAAAGATGCTAGCTGGAGGAGCTGTAAGCTCAACTGCTGAGACCCTGTGTGTGCATGACAGACCTGCAGGGGGCGCTGACGGAGCCAGCCATCCAGCATACCCTGGCCAATCACACCCTCCTTCTGCAGTGGAATGCTGCCAGTGAGATTCCAGTGCTGCAGAGGCTTACCATCACCAGTAGCAGATGATGTCATTTTTGCACAAGCTATACAGCACTAATATTGTTGGAATTAAAAACTGCAAATAGCCATTCTTTCAGTAATAAGCATACGTCTGCCATTCTATAAACTGGACAAGTACTCCAAACTGAAAAATTGTTAAAACCAGGAAAAAAAATAAAAAATAAAATAAAAAGGTTCCTTAGAAACTGAACTTTAACAGCATAACTCCACCAACAAAAAAAAGATATATTACAAATTCTGTTAGCAATAACTTATTTCACATCATGCAATAAAAAAAAAAAATTAACACGAACCTCAAGAGGTTGGTTTCTTCAAACAAGTTGGCAAGCAAGAAAGTCCCTACATTTTTTTTTTTAACTTGTGGCACTTAATAGTTCTTCAGATATTGATTTCCTTTCTTGATGAGGTAAATAAAAGACTGGATTCGATAACAGTGATGAGAAGCACGTTTGTTTGCTTTTTAAATTCTGCTTATTCTGGCGTTAAGGGTCACTCCAGCTCTGCTCCACGACGGCCGACACCCTCTTCTCGTACTCCCGCTTATTTTCCTGGTAAAGCTGGGCAGCCTGGCTGTTGGCTGGGCTGTTAGGGTTTGGTTCATCCAACAGGGACTGAGAGCGACAAAGAGAGAGAACGCATGGTGACACGGAAATTTCCCTGTACAAAATTGTACTCCTGGGCTGGTGCAGCGTCCTCGCTTTTGCCACGTACTCAGATTAGGATGAGAGCCCTCAATATTGTGAGAGGGAAATGCAACAATAAAATGAAGCTTCATTTGACATTTACACAAGTACATTGGAATGTTAGATGCCAGGTTGCTCTGCTTTGAAACATACACACACACACACACACACACACAAGTGAGAGTGAGGCTTGGGGTCTGGGCCAAGGGTCAGGCCATTTTCCCGGCATCCCTGGAACATTTCTGGGGGGTTAAGGGCCTTGCTCCAGGACCCAAAAAACATGTGAATATTGTGTTGAGGCCAGGGCTCGAACTGGCAACCTTCGGATTGCAAGCACAGAACCTTAACCCACTGAGGCACATACTGCCCACTGTCTCTAACAAGGGGAGGATTTAATCATCTGTACCTCAGCCTTGGTAGCGGGGTTAGTGATGGCACCCGCGAAGCCACAACGACTGCATGGTATATTTAAACAGCACCCGAAAAGTAACCATCATCCACAAAAACAGAGGAGACCAGCAATGACATTTTAAGATTTGAAAAATATCCGGTCAGGATTCTCAGCGGTATCTGCACACATTTCTAGGTGGCCGACATCAATCTGGCGTGTACACATCGCACATTGTGTAAATACTTACTGACTGCAATCGGCACTGATCTGCACCACCGATCATACATAAATATATTTTAGTTATACATATTTTTTTATTATTATTTCTGTTGCTTGTGAATGCATGCACCAATACAAGACAAACCAGCCAATAAAGTGAATTCTGGTTCTGAGTGATCAATTTAAAAAGATCCAATCTGGATCCTCAGTATTATCTATGCATGCTTCTATGCAGCCAACATCTATCAGTCTCAGTGGGATGCCCATGGGAGGAGATGGATTCCCTTATACACAGACTGAGAGACCTGGTACCAAGAAAGAAGTGCGACTGACCTGGATGGATGTCAGGATAGACGATACATCGTACGTGGGGCTCCATCGATTCTGGAGGATGTCTAGACATATACTCCCATCTGCATAAACTTTAGATCAAAACATATGTTTATTTGTACATAATCTGTTCATTCTGAACCGACTTATTCATCACAAATTCATTTAACAGTCACGCCTACCCTAGGGTCACATTGACCCCCAAAGGCACATGTCAGGTGACTTTCCTCACAGTACCAATTATTGTAGGAGTGTGTAAAACATGCATGAACTATAGCTCTACCACAACTGGTCGGTTAAATATTTTCGAAAAACTCAAAATATTGGAAGAAACATGTATTATAACGAACATGTTTTATTCTACTAGGAGAGGAAACGGATACTAAAAAGCTGGTGACTGACTTTTTAGACTAATATGCGACGTAATCATTCCAAACGCCATATGTTATATAAAAAAAATAAATAGTATTCCATATACTACTGAAACTGTGCACCACTGGAGATATAGAGCCTGAAATCAGCCACGTAATTATTTTTGGCAAAATAAAAAACACACTACCTTTAAAGGGAATATTTTACAGGGGGTGTTAAAACACTATCACACTAAGGAGAATTACTGACCATTTGGATGGAACATTTTAGAGATGAATCGAACTGTGGGAGGCTTGTTTGGATACTCTTCTGAAAACTCTATCACAAGCTTAAATGTTCCTGTAGAGAGAGAAACACAATTAAAAGGTTAAAAAAATGGTAAGCAGTAGCGAGCAGTTCCATATAAAGACAATCAGTCCTTCACTGAGACCAAAGCTTGTCCCCTTTGCTAATAACATGTGCGAAACCTGCACAAATATTACAGCCTACTCTGCAGCATAAAAAAATTATGACATCATTATGGGCCATGATTTTATGGATGCACGTTCAGTACAGTATGGAGGCCTGATTGTTAATTAATGAAGCAGAGCCCAATGTTTTCACGGCTCCTTGCACTGAGGCATCAATCGCAACGGGAGAGAGATTAGAAGTAAAGAATCGACTGAATCCATGTGACAGCTTCCTTAGGGTTATCACTATCAATACAGCCATTCATTCGGCTGAGTTACCGCACTCACCATCTTCAAAAGGAGTCCCCATAGGCCTGCAAGACAAACAGAGGAATACACTGTTAGCTGTATGTTGTCTTTAGCTAGAAACTTCCAGCTCCCATAATACACTACGTATTGATGTAGTACAGTCAAACTCGTACAGAATTTAGTAATTTAGTAAAATTTAGTAGTGCTGAATGAGGAAGATGCTGGTCAACTTCGGCATGGCTGGTAAAACTAACCTTTCCAGCACAAGGGTAATAGAAATGGCGATTCAGGACCCCAGCTACGTGCTATGAGACTACAACACTCCCGTTGAGGAACCCAGAGCGACTCGCCCGATGATACCGACCCTGCGAGTCGTTCTCAGCGGAAGCCACAGTGACTTCAAACGTCATCAAGACTCCCCCTGAGACACCCCTACGATATTTACAGACCCTGAGAGACACCCTTTTACTGTCCAGACAGGGCTGCTCAATTAAAGCTTGGTTTCTGTCTGTGTTTATGTAGCAATTTTAGGGGCGCGTCAAGACTATTCCTCCTGCTCACCAGTCAAATACTACCCTTTCCGTCAATGCTGCAAGGCTCTCATGCATTTGCAGGCTAAAACTTGACAGCAACGTTACGGTGACTGAGAGATGGAAGCGCATCCCTATTTCTAAATTAATGGCAAATCTGGCCTTGTGGATGCCACGTGCCTTGTTCATAGCTCGCCTCTATCATGATAACAGAGCAATGGCAAAGGCGGATTAAGCACTCACCCAAAAATAACAGCGTTCCACAGCATGATGTTATTTTCTGATGGAGCGCCACTCACTCCAGTGGGAGGGTCTTCTTGCAGCCTGCAAACAAATGTAGCAAATCCATTCTTAGCGTTTCCCAGCCTTAACCCTTAACTAGACTTCATTTAGCTATTATTGGGATTGTACTCTAAAAAAACACGTCATGAAAAGCCCATCACTTAAAGAACAATTAAAGATGCATGTCACCACTGATTTCTAAATGCGTATTTGAATGTCAATGCTCTGTAGGAAAGTGCCATGTCGAGACGTATAGAGTGGTAAAAAAATACCACGTCCAGAGGGAAAAAAATGACAGAGAAATAATTTCTCTCGTTTTCTGTCCCAACGGCCTTCCATACTCACGACCAGTGGTAACGCGTAAAGAATCATCAAGATACCGCTTGAGCGAGACAGGATTATACTGAAAATGTTGATTAAAAAATATACATAGTTCTCAAAAATCCCATGACTTTTTCAAAACTCCCTGATATTTTTTTATTTTCCGTAACTTTTCGAGGCCTGGAAAACATGATTCTTTTTTTTATTCCATTACTTTTTTCCAGGAATTTCATGACCGGTTCCCTGATGTTAGACCAGGAACACTTTATAAGTATCCTAAAGAGAGTCACTCATTCGAAATTGACAGTCTTATTCTTAGCTTCAGCAGTTGCTCATGTCTCTAATTGTTTTGAAGTTTACTGACTTATGATAAATCCTAAATGGCTGGGGATACAGAGAGGGACCTGCGGCACAGAACTGATGGAGAGGGATCACAAAGAGGCCCCGAATGTTATGGTGGGAAGGGTAATGGCAAGCAATTGATCGCAGACTGGCTCAACCCAATGTTCACCGCTAGCCAACAGTACAGAGCCCCTATCCATCTGTCTCAGGCTGGATTCTCCAATTCATCTCAAGCTTCCCCCCACCGCAAAACACCCTCCTAACAAACAAACGGAACAGCTACCAAGAATCTCATTTAGGCCATGCTCATCTAGAATATGAAACAAGGAAGGTGATATTGACCTTGCTTACAAAATGAAGGGTTTGAAAATCACACTCCCTGTTGGTGCTGTGTTTAGTTTACATTCTGTGAAATTCCTACAGTTTCCCAGAGGCTGAAAATCAAGGTTCCACCAATATTAATATTAATTCTGTTACTTCAGACCAGTGTTTCCCAAACCAGTCCTCGGGGTATACTGGACAGACACACATTTTTGTTTTATCCGAGTTCCCAGAACACCTGACCCAAGCAATCAGAAGCGCTAAATACCTTGCAGGTGCTCAAGGAACTGGAATAACGCAAAAATGTGGATCCGTCCAGTGTGCCCTGAAGACTGGTTTGTGAAACACTGGCTTAGACTACGCCACGGCCGGTGAAATAATAAAAAAAATAAATAAAAGACCAGAAAACAGAACAACGAGATCATTTTTTCAAGATACTCCTTAAGCTGGGTTTCTGCTGGGACAGAAGGGCATGCTCCAGAGAAGATAAAGTACTTTACTTTACCGGAGTAGAGACACCCGTCAGTAAACACAGGGATCGTTAACTGACAAACTTTTCGTTATAAAAATATATGCTTATTGCAGCTAAACAATAAAGCAAAACATGCAAACGACAAGGAATAAGAGTCGCATTCCTCTCGCATGCAAGTGCATGCTATCGACAATTAAAGACTGGCTGCAGTTAGATTTATGTGTTGCGCTAATTACTGGAAATATTGGCCTACACACGGAAATATACTCTGTGACATTACATTAATACATGCAACATCTTCCAAATAAAGTAAATCCACCGAATTAAACACTTCACGGGTAATTACTGGAGGATAAATGACTTTGCTATCGCATACAAATTGGAGAATTACAAACAAGCAAGCACGACAGGTCTTTTACGTATTACTTTGCAGTATATGTTATTATAAGCATACACGGCCCTAAAGACGGAGCTGACATCATAGATTTAGAGATATATGACATGTATGTCTTTTGGCACCAAATCTGTTCATCCACCTAAAAATAATATTAACCATCCTGCCGGGGACGAAGTGATCGTTTAATCAGACACGTCCCCGTCGTTAGACTTAACTTGGCGGATATTAATTAATCCACAATAAACACCGCAGAGCTACCTGCTTAAATTGGGACTGAAACTAACCCCCCCCCAAAAAACAGACAAGGCAACATTATAAAAGACACTACATACACTAGCTAGGGGACACGGCGGTTAATAAGAACGACAGTATTTTCTATTTTTACCGCTGTCTAAAAGATGTTAAGTAACTTGTTAGTTTATTAACTAAATATGGAGAAAGGGTATTCATCACGTCGAAAAGCACCGAAACTTTAATATGGCTTATTTGTTAGCTAGTTGGGTAGCTTTAGGCCTAATAATACAGCGGCTCGGGCGAGGGGGGAAAAAAACCACAATAGTGTAAAAACACTCGCGACTGCTACCTTTTAAAGTCCCTCATGAGTCGTCTTCTGGCCGGCGTGGACATCGTTCAGGACGCCGAAATGTCACGCTTCACCATAAAACCGCCCCCGAGTCGGTATTTTTGCGAAAATCTACACGGTCGCCCGTTTACCTCCTTCACCCAAACAACCACAGTGACGTCATGCACTTCACGCGCGGGGGGGCGGCGGCATTCGATCGGAAGAGACCATCGCGAAACGGATACGTACGGGAGCCCGTCGGAACTCCAACCCGGCGCTCACTCCTCCGGCTCATGTTTCATTTATACGTGATATTTCCAAAATATGCACGTCGATATGCATTGCACGTGTCATGGCGGAGATCGAAACGCGGGAACTCCCCTCGGAAGGGCTGAGATGGTTCCATCTTAGCAAAAATAAGGTGCTGCGCTTGCTACTGTAGGTCGAGGGGTGAATACGGTGACGGTAGTTCCTGTCCTAGTATACATATACACCGACCGGTCCACTTTAGCATCTACCTCACATACTGAATATCGAGTCGGATCTATTAGAACAGCCTATATATATTTCATACCCAAGTTCCATAATTCCTTCTGCGAGATGGCAAATAGATAATGAAATGTGACTTATACTGATCGTTGCCGCAAAAATGTAAGTTGCAGGGTTTGTTGCATGAAAATGGGATAGGATTACACTGCCAGTTGGGAATCGTGTCTAGTTCAGGAACCAGGAAGCAGTTCAAGTCGTCAAACATTCACAGTCAGTTTTGATTCTTTTTTGAAAATAAGATTGTACTGTTGATTTAACACCTCAAGCTTTTATACATACAAAGCCATACTTTCTACACTTTTTGTGGTCTTAGTCTATGGTTTTGATATGACTGCAGCTATATGTAACAAGGTTTTTTTTATATGTAATATTATACAGTTAACCAAGTACTATATGTAAATAAAATAATGTGCTATACACGCAGAGGGACGTGACGTCACAGAGCATCACGAGGATGTCACATTTCTCTACGTTTCGATTTCTTATCAGTTGCATGTGCAACAATTAAGGAAATGTGCAACTCTTGCATTCCATGTTTGTATGAGAAAGGTCACCATCTAGTGAGAGGAACACTTTCAGTTTGTTAATCCACTGATCATGATATGAATGGGCAGTGGTGGCTTAATGGTTAGGGATGCGCACTTGTAATTCAAAGATTACAGGATACGAATCCCTGACCAGCAAGGTACCGCGCCCAAGCACTGCTCCCTGGGTGCTGAATTAGCTGCCCCCTGCTATGTCACATGTGGCTTATATGCAAAGAACACATTTCGTCATTTTGCACTGTGTGTCGACAGTTAATCACTAAATTCTAATTCTGGAGCATTTGTGGTTTTCTGACTCCTGAATCTTCCCAGAATTCCTTGCCTCCACAGGGGTAACAGTAATTTTAGCAGTGTGTCAGGAAGGAGGGACGACCACCAAAGGACATTACAGAACGCCTTCTGTTCTACAACAGGAGCACAGTGCAATACAGGAAACACCGTTTCACATCTTATCTTGCGTCATGCACTTGAACTTACCTGCAACCAACAAAATCAGCAGCCAGGATGATAATTGAATTGTCCCCCGTGTCTCATCTTTGGTTCTGTCCTCTTTGCTAAAAAATGACACTGATTTGACAATAAATAATGAAACAAACAAAAAAAATCTTATCATCTGCAGCCCTTTATTTATAAAAGTTACATAATCACTTTCGATATGGTTGTCTTGTTTGATTACTCCATGCTACTAAATACCATTAAATAATGACATTATTTTAACCAGACGTAAAAAAGATAGTGATGTGACAAATGTTTCTTTGCCTGAAAACACATCATTGATGCTGATGATGGGCAGAGGTGGCAATTTCAGGTCCAGAAAGTAAAAATCCAGACCAGGATTTTGTTTCAACCAACTGAGGGTAAAGAGTCAAATAGTACTCAAGT